>JAXQQM020073522.1:0-225931 GCA_034641835.2 Pinus albicaulis | reverse complement strand
ACCTTTTCAGGTTTTGATTCGGAGTCAGAGCATGCATCTGACTCAGAAGCCCTCATCTCGGCCACTAGCGACTGCTTGGCCCGACACTCACTTGTGTTGTGAGTGGAGCTCTTATGGAACTCACACCACTTTCCCGTGTCCTTCTTTGGCTTTGCGGTGCTGTTCTTTTCTTGTGGGTTCGATGAGTTGTCTTTAGCATCCATGCCTTGGCTTGTCCTTTTTTCTGCGGTTTGGAAGCACCTTTCCCTTGCTTTTGATTCGCAGATCCAAGGTCTCGCTTCTTCTGCTTGAATTTCTGCTCAATCTTGGCAGCATACCGGTATGTCGTACCAAGCGAGGAGATGTGAAGGAACTCCATTTCCTCCTAAATGTATTTGTGCAGATAGCTGCGATACTTTAGCACCAGATGTTTCTCTAAATCTTTGATACCCAATTTTGTGCGCAGGGTATGGAACAGATTCGTCAGCTCATGCACATCTTGATCCCTTTGTTGTCGCAGCATGGTACATTGTATGTACTTGTCCTCATAGCTCCCCACGGGATAGTATTGTTCCTTGACGACGTCTCGGAAAGAATTCCAATTTGGTACGGCTGAGAACAGAGAAGGTTCTGTCTAGTCCTTGTTCTCACAGTAGGTTTCCCACCAGTCCTTAACATGGGGGGTAGCTTTGAGGAGTGCAAAAATAATCTTCTCTCGGTCTGAAAAGTCATGATACGAGAAATATCCTTCTAACAGATTCAACCATCTATCTACGGCATCTACGTCTATTTGACCCTCAAATATGGGAATGTCAAAATTTACTTGTACCTTAAAAAGAGTCGCGCCTCCAGAGTGGCTGCTGGATGCAGATGCACCGCCGGTGGGTAGTCGTTGAAGGATCTGAGAAAAGTTATCCATCATCGCGTTCCTTTGTCTTTCGAGGGCCTCCTCAAGCAATATTTTGATAGGATCTCCTGCTCCCTCATCTTTCTTTTCGTCCCCCATGGGTGTCTGTCGAGGTTTGCGAGGCTGATCTTGCAAAGGTTCCACCAGATCGAGCCCTAGCTCCTTATACCCCGACCTCGTTGGGGACATGCAAAGAAGGATCGAGAAAAAGAAGACCGCTCTGATACCACTGATCCAGATTTATGCAGGAACGCAACAAAATAAAAATATAAACATAAATACAGAGATGCAGTGGAAATAACACTTCATTTCATTAATATCAAAGAACTGAAATTTGCTTACAAACAAAATGGAAATAAAACTAGCTAGGGCACTGGTAGCTATCTCTGAGAAGAGATGTGGCGGCTACAGGCCTCTGAACTGAGTTACAATGAGGCTCGAGGGCCTATTTATCATTTAGAAACAATGGGAAATCCTAAACAGCCAAAACCCTAACCCTAGGAGATGAAGCGCCAAAACTATGGGCCCCGTTTGGATAAATTGGTGTTTCAACTTCCCAGGGGCGTAACTTTGGCATACGATCTCCGTTTGACGCGTACCATACCTCGTTAGTAAGATCTATCCGAGGACTACAAATTTGGAATGAGAAACATCGGTCCATAGACCCATGTTGCTCTCCGTTTTCCCAAAAAACGTCATTTAGGGCCTCAAAACGGCTCCGGAAGTTTAGGACCCGAAAAACTGCTAAAAATAGTAAACTGTGCCGAAACTGAAAAACTGAAATAGACAATGGTGGAGCCCCAAGTGGAATAGGCGGGTGACCACCAATATCCACCTGGATCATTTAGTCAGGTTAAGGTTAAGGTTAAGGGTTTGGTTAAGTTTAGGTTAAGGTTAACGTTAACGTTAAGGTCAAGGTTATGGTTAGGTTGAGGTTAGGGTTAAGGTTTGGTTAAGGGTAAAGTTAAGGTTAAAGTTAGGTTAAAATTAAGCTGAAAGTTAAGGGTAACGTTAGGGTAATGTTAGGGTTAAGGTTAGGGGAAGGTTAAGGTTAAAGTTAGGTTAAGGTAAGGATAAGTTTAAGGTTAGGTTAGGTTAGGTTAAATTAAGGTTAAGGTTAAGATTAAGGTTATGGGAAGGTTAAGGGCTTAATCGTACCCTTAACCTTAACCTAACATTAAACCTACCCTTAACATTGACCTTAACTATAACCTAACCCTAACCTTAACCTAACCTTAAACTTACCCTAGCATTAACCATAACCTTAACCTGACTAAATCCGTAACCTTAACCTTATCTTAATCTAACATTAACATTAACCTTAACCTTAACCTAACTATAACCTTACCCTTAACCTTAACCTTGACCTTAACTATAACCTAACCCTAACCTTGACCATACCCTTAATATTAACCTTAACCTTAACCTTTACTTAATATTAACCTTGACCTTAACCTTAACCTTAACTGTAACCTTAACCTTACCTTAACCTAACCAAACCTTACCCTTAACCTTAAACTTAACCTTGACCTTAACTATAACCTAACCCTAACCTTGACCAAACCCTTAACCTTAACCTTACCTTAATATTAACCTTCCCATAACTATAAACTTAAATTTAACCTTAACCTTAATCTGACTAAACCTGTAACCTTAACCTTAAGGTTAAGCTTAAAGTTAAGGTTAGGGGAAGGTTAAGGTTAAGGTTAAGGTTAGGGTTAAGGTTAGGAGAAGGTTAAGGTTAGGTTAAGGTTAAGGGTAAGGTTAACCTTAACCTAACCTTAACTGGTCGGCTCTTTTCCCTGTCATCTTTTCCTCTATTTATTTAACCTAAGCGTTTATTTTCTTTGCAGATTTGACATGAAGATGGGTCTTGATTTAGAACCAAAATGTAGACTAAAAAATGAGGACTCTTGAGATTCCGAGTTTTGTATCTAAAAATCTGCACCACAGAAATCTGCAATCTATCATTAAGGGTAAGTTTAGGGTTAAGGTTAGGGTAAGGTTATAGTTAAGGTTAAGATGAGGTTAAGGGTAAGGTTAAGGTTAAGGTTAAGGTTAAGGTTATGGTTAAGGTTAAGGATAATGTTAGGTTAAGTTAAGGTTAAGGTTAAGGTTTTTTCAAGGTTAGGGTTAGGTTATAGTTAAATTTAAGGTTAGGGTTAGGTTATAGTTAAATTTAAGTTTAAGGTCAAGGTTAAGGGTAAGGTTAAGGTTAATATTAGGTTAATTTAATGTTATGGTTAGGGTAACATTAGGGTTAAGGTTAAGGTTAGGTTAAGGGTAAAGTCAAGTTCAAGGTTAAGGTTATGGTTATGGGAAGGTTAAGGTTAAGGTTAGGTTATAGTTAAGGTTAAGGGTTTGGTCAAGGTTAGGGTTAGCTTAGGGTTAAGGTTAAGGTTAGGTTAAGGGTAAAGTCAAAGTTAAGGTTATGGTTATGGGAAGGTTAAGGTTAAAGTTAAGGTAAAGGTAAGGTTAAGGTTAAGATCAAGGTTAAGGTTAGGTTAAGGTCAAGGTTAAGGTTAGTTTAAGGTTAGGGTTACGTTAAGGTTAAGGTTGAAGGTTAAGGGTAAGGTTAAGTTTAAGGTCAAGGTTAAGGTTAAGGTTATGGTTAAGTTTAAGGTTACGGTTAGGTCAAGGTTAAATTAGGTTTAGGTAAGGTTAAGGTTAGGTTAGGCTATAGTTAAAGGTAAGGTTAATGTTAGGTTAAGGGTAAAGTTAAGGCTAAGGTTAAGATTAGGTTAAGTTTAAGGTTAAGGTTACGGTTATGTTAAGGTAAGGTTAAGATAATGTTAAGGATTATGGGTTTATTCAGGTTAAGATTAATCTTAAGGTTACGAGTTTAGTGAGGTTAAGGTTAAGGTTAAGGGGGTAAGGTTAAGGTTAAGGTCAAGGTCAATGTTAAGATTAAGCTAGGTTAAGGTTAAGGGTTTAGTCAATGTTAGGGTTCGGTTATAGTTAAGGTCAAGGTTAAGGTTAGGTTAAGGTTATGGTTAAGGTTAAGCTTAGGTAAAGGTTAAGGTAAGGTTAAGTTTAGGTTAAGGTTAACTTTGAACTTGACCATAAACTTAAACTTAACCTTACCCTTAACCTAACATCAACCTTAACCTAACCTTAACGTTAACCTTAACCTTCCCATAACCATAACCTTAACCTTAACCTTTACCTTTACCTAACATTAACCTTAACATTAACCATAACCTTAACCTTAACTTTAACCTTAACCTAACCTTAACCTCTACCTTAACTATAACCTAACCCTAACCTTGACCAAACCCTTAACCTTAACTATAACCTAACCCTAACCCTAACCTTAACCAAACCCTTAACCTTAATCTTATCTTAACCTTAACCTTAACTTATCTTTAACGTTAACTTTAACCTTAACCTTGACCTAACCATAACCTTAACCTTACATTAACGTAACTTAACATTAACCTTAACGTTAGGTTAAGGGTAAAGTCAAGGTTAAGACTGAGGTTAAGGTTAAGGTTACAGTTAAGGTTAAGGTAAGATTAAGTTTAAGGTTAATGTTAAGGGTTTGGTCAAGGTGAGGGTTAGGTTATAGTTAAGATCAAGGTTAAGGTTAGGTTAAGGTTAAGGTTAAGGGTTTGGTCAAGGTTAAGGTAAAGGTAAAGGTTAAGGTTAAGGTTAAGGTTAAGGTGAAGGTTAAGGTTAGATAAAGTTTAATTTTAAGGTTAATTTTAAGGTTAAGGGTAAAGTTAACGTTAAGGTTAGGTAAGGGTAGGGTTATGGTTATGGTTAAGGTTAAGGTTATTGTTAAGTTTAGGTTAAGGGTAAAGTTAAGTTTAAGGTTATATTAAGGTTAAGGTTAAGGTTATGGGTTTAGTTAGGTTAAGGTTAAGTTTAAGGTTATGGGTTTAGCTAGGTTAAGGTTAAGGTTAACGTTAATGGGGTAAGGTTAAGGCTAAGGCTAAGGGTGAAGGTTAATGGTAAGGTTAAGGTTAAGGTTACAGGTTTAGTCAGGTTAAGGTTAAGGTTAAAGGTTTGGTCACGGTTAGGGTTAGGTTATAGTTAAGGTTAAGGGTAAGGTTAGGGTAAGGTTAGGGTAAAGCTTCAGGTTAAGTTTAAGGTTAAGGGTTTCCTTGCCCTTAACCTTAACCTTAACCTTGACCTTAACTATAACCTAACCCTAACCTTACCCTTACCCTTAACCTTAACCTTACCATCGACCTAATCTTAACCTTAACCTTAACCTGACTAAAATTGTACCCTTAGGCTTACCCTTAACCTTATCTTACATTGGCCTTAACTATAACCTTAACCTTAACTTTACCCTTAACCTAATATTAACTGTTATAAAATAATTTGTCACCGTCCCTACCATTCCCCGTCCCGCACAATGGAGGACCCATTTTGTGACCTGTGAACATTTTCATGCCTTGAAAACATCATCAATGCATTCCTCTAACCATGAGCTTCAATTTCCCTAAAGACATCTCCTTGCAAAAAATCACAAAAACATCTCCTTTTGCATTGGCGCGGGCAAACAGTTCACCACTCGTGCCAATGGGGAAAATCCTACAAAGAGGTCGTGCCAACTGGCGCTCTGTCCCAGAGCAGTAGTCGCGCTAGCCAATTTTAGGAGTTTTTTTCAACAAACTTAGAAACCATTGCCTATCTTGGGTTGGGAGGTTTGGTTGAGGGAGTTCTATGGAAGGGAAGTGGTTTTGCCACCTCCCATGGAACCTTCCTTGTTGATAGGGCCAATCCCACAATAATAGGGATCCCAACTCCCTCCTTCCCCATCTATAAAAGCCTGCTCAAATCCATGGCAAGCTAGTCTTGAAGTGCCTAAGATTTGAATCTCCAAATTCCCAAGAGCCTTTGTGTTGTAAGATCCCTCTTTCTTCCCTTAAGGCCGACTCAAGTAAGGAGACTATCGTCAAGAGACTCAGGAGAGGTTTGCCCTTTCCCTGGCGAGATTTGCGAGACGTGAATGACTGGAGACCCATCTGAAGGAGACCACGACGTCAGAACATTGGTTGTAATCTCTTTCGATTGTTATTTAATGAATGATTACGATTATGGTTCCACTCTGTTTTCGATTATGTTAATATGAGTAGTATCCTTTCTGACTGATATTTAGTTGCGTATGCCGAATTTTATGCTTGTATCTGTTTGTTTCTTGCACGTGTAGGTATCCATCCGTGGAGATCGTGGAGGATCGTGATCTACCGAGGCTGAGGAACGAGAACACTCTCTTCTTCAGATCGTAGCATTGGATTCCAGGTAGGCCTCCATCTTTGGTATTTTCATTTCGTAACTAGGAACTTGTGTTGTAACATTTCGTGATTGTTGATAAACCCCTGCTGGGCTAGTAGGGATTGCCTTTGTCCGCAGAGGGGATTTACGTCCTCAACAATTTGGCGACTCCGCTGGGGACGTAAATCCCCTTTGGAGCCTTATCTGGACGACTTGCCAGCCCATTCACGTAAACGAGAGGACCATCCTGAGCATCTTCGCCAGATATTTCAGCGCAAGATGCGCGCGCCGCCTTTACCATTGCATCCTGTTATTACCGTCGGCCCTTTTGTGAAATGGGGTGTGGATTTTATGACGTGTAACCCTCACTCGGCCGGGGGGCATCCATATATCATTGTTGCTGTCGACTACTTCATTAAGTGGGTCGAGGCAATGCCTACACTAGCTGCTGACGGGAAAACGGCTGCTCAATTTATATTCAACCACGTTATTGCATGATTCGGGGTTCCACAAGCCATCGTCACTGATCACGGTACTCATTTCCGAGATTATATGATGGCGAAGATGACTTCAATGTTGGGCTTGCGTCACGACAGCTCGACACCATATTACCCTCAAGCGAATGGTCAGGTTGAAGCAGTGAACAAGGTTTTGGTCACTATGCTTCAGCGAACGGTTGGTATTCACAAATCCAATTGGCATCTCCAACTATTCTCAGCTCTCTGGGCATACCGAACATCTGCAAAGAGTGCAACTGGGTTCACACCATTTCAATTGGTGTATGGTCTGGAAGCAACTCTTCCGGTTGAATGCGAGATTCCTTCGTTGAAATTAGCTGTGGAACTTCTACCTAACACTTCTGCTGAGGAAGAACATCTTCTGTATCTGGAACGGTTAGATGAAACCCGTCGTCTGGCTACTTTGGTTATCGAAGCACAAAAGAAGAGAGTCAAAACTCATTTTGATCAATTTGTTTCTCCTCGTTCCTTTATCGAAGGAGACCTCGTCCTCCTATACGATCAAGCACATGACAAGCTTGGAGCCAGTAAGTTCCAGCCGATGTGGCATGGGACCTATATAGTAAAACGCGTTTTGAAAAATGGGGCCTACGAGCTTATAGATTATGAAGGAGTTCCGCTGGCGCAGCCCAGAAATGGGTTGTACCTCAAAAAGTACTATGCCTGAAGTGATTTCTTGGTGTGGTGTGTGTACATAGGTGTGTGATTTTAATTTGTGTGCATGTATTGTGTGGTGTGCTTTGTAAACATATTTCTGCTGATCGGGTCTTCCTGGTTGTGCAGATGTCTTTTCATCCATTTGTTGGTTTCGCGGATGGTGCCTCCCGCAGTACCAGGAATCTGTCTTGAGCAACCTGGGTAATCTATGATCCTTCCATTCAGTTCTAACACTACAAGTTGTAAATCTAGATACACGAGAAATTCACGGATACCAAGGTTTACTGTGTCGGTTAATAATTCTAACACATCACTATATTCCGCGATGTTGTTCGTGGTACATCCTAGACACACTCCTTGCAGGTCAATCAACTCACTAGCAGGATGATAGATTAACCAGGCTGCTGAAGACAGATTCCTGGTACTGCAGGAGGCACCATCCACAAAACCAACAAATGGATGAAAAGACATCTGCACAACCAGGAAGACCCGATCAGCAGAAAGATGTTTACAAAGCACACCACACAATACATGCACACATGAAAATCACACACCTATGTACACACACCACACCAAGAAATCACTTCAGGCATAGTACTTTTTGAGGTACAACCCATTTCTGGGTTGTGCCAGCAGAACTCCTTCATAATCTATAAGCTCGTAGGCCCCGTTTTTCAAAACACGTTTTACTATATAGGGCCCATGCCACATAGGCTGGAACTTACCGGCTCCAAGCTTGTCATGTGCTTGATCGTACAAGAGGACGAGGTCTCCTTCAATAAAGGAACGAGGAGAAAAAGATTGATCAAAATGAGTTTTGACCCTCTTCTTTTGTGCTTCAATAACCAAGGCAGCCAGACGACAGGTTTCATCCAACCATTCCAGATACAAAAGACGTTCTTCCTCAGCAGAAGTATTAGGTAGAAGCTCCACAACTAATTTTAACGAAGGAATCTCGCATTCAACCGGAAGAGTTGCTTCCAGGCCATACACCAATTGAAATGGTGTGAACCCAGTTACACTCTTTGCATATGTTCGGTATGCCCAGAGAGCTGAAAACAGTTGGAGATGCCAATTGGATTTGTGAATACCAATCGTTCGCTGAAGCATAGTGAGCAAAACCTTGTTCACTGCGTCAACCTGACCATTCGATTGACGGTAATATGGTGTCGAGCTGTCGTGACGCAAGCCCAACGTTGAAGTCAGCTCCGCCATCATATAATCTTGGAAATAAGTACCATGATCAGTGACGATGGCTTGAGGAACCCCGAATCGTGCAATAACGTGGTTGAATATAAATTGAGCAGCCATTTTCCCATCAGCAGCTAGTGTAGGCATCGCCTTGGCCCACTTAGTGAAGTAGTCGATGGCAACAATGATATACGCATGCCCCCCGGCTGAGTGAGGGTTACACGTCATAAAATCCACACCCCATTTCGCAAAAGGGCCGACGGTAATAACGGGATGCAATGGTAAAGGCGTTGCGCGCATCTTGCGCTGAAATATCTGGCGGAAATGCTCAGGATGGTCCTCTCATTTACCCGAATGGGATGGCAAGTCATCCAGATAAGGCTGAACGATATGGTGAATGTCATGAAAAGCGTAGGACATCACACGCTGAAAATTGGCTCCAGCGTTTTTCAAGCCGAACAGAAGTTTTTTATACGCGAAAGTACCCCACGGACAGATGAATGTGGTCTTGTGTTGATCCTCAAGTGCAATATTGATTTGGTTATATCCTGATAAACCGTCCATTAAGGAATAGATCTCACTCCCGGCACATTCGTCAATGATTTGGTCTATAAACGGAGTGGGATAATTATCCTTTGGACAGGCGCGATTGATGTTGCGATAATCCACACAGACTCTAATCGTACCCTAATTTTTATCGACAGGGACAATGTTAGACACCCATTCTGTGAGGGGAATGGGATAAATGAAACCTGCATTTAGAAGTTTTTCAACTTCTGCCTTGATGGCGGCGGCTTTTTGTGGATGCATGGGGCGTAAACGTTGGTGCACGGGTTTCGCACCTGGATAGGTTGGAATCTCGTGCACTACGATACTGGGATCAATCCCCGACATTTCCTCGTAAGACCATGCGAAAACATCTCTGAATTCTTTGAAAAGCTTAGTATAGACTTGAATCTCATCAGGAGAACAAGTCACACCCACGTGAATATTTTCAACGATCCCCGGTTTAACGGAGATGTTCATTGGAACAGTTTGAGTAATGTTACTCAGGTTACCCTCCAAAAAAACCTCGTGCGTCAAGATGGGTGTTTGAAGGGGAGGGGAAGGAACCTGAGTAGCATAACGCTCCAGACAATCAGTCATTGCCCCCAAGCTAGGCATAAACGAGGAGCGATGATGTCCATCGCCCCAAGGCAGCTCCTCAAGAGACATAGTTTCAATGATAGCCTCATCGGAAGGAAAAGTCTCTCTGAGAGGATCAGGTGAATCAGCCTGACCAAGCCAGGGGGATTGAGAGTAGACGTCGAGAGCCATGCTCAAAGGAGCATGCTGAGGAGGTGGAGGATCTGATGCAGCAACAATGTCACAGTAGTTGATCTCTACTGGCGTTAAAGGCATGGATTCTCCAAACTCATATACCTGCTCAGGTGTGGGAATGAGCCAGGGGTCATCGGACCTGGACAAAATGTTTACTTGAGCGGTATGCGGTGGCGGTGTGGGAAAGATACCCATGAGGACTGGGTCTTTGAAGAGACCAGGTCCTACACTGTCCGGGGGATTCGGAATTTGATCTACGTATGGCACGTTGTTCTCAGAGTTAGAGGTGAAAAATGAAAATTGATCCACTGTGACAATCTTGCCCTCGTGAGGGAACTTAATGAATCGAAAGACGGTGGACGGCACGCAGAGCATGGCATGGGTCCAGCTGCGGCCAAGAAGTATGTTGTAGTTGAGTTTAGCGTCAACCACTTCCACTTCTACGTTGACATTTTTTCCCTGTAATGTGATCGCTAAACTCTCGAGAATTCCCAAGGGTTTAGATTCCCGACCATCAAATGCCTCAAGGGCATTGGGAGATGACGACAGGGCTGGAGAGCCGATGGCCTTCCAGCAAGCGGAGGACATAACGCAGGTAGATGCACCCTCATCCACGACGGCCCTATGAATGTTCAGACCGTTAATCCCGACTTGAATAACCAGAGCGATTTGATGTGGAAGCCGGGGAGTGAAATTCTCCAAATCGAAGGTGAAAAGACTCGAGTCAGCGGGATCAATGCCCCCTATTGCAGACAGTAAAGCCTTCCGTTTTGAAGGACAACTTTGAAGAACCTCAAGTGCAGACATAGCACATGGCGCCTGTGCTAGATCCTCAACAATACTGTAATGTTGAGCGGCACGAGCATTTGGATTATAATAAGATATTCGAAGAACACCTTTGGGAGGTGGCTTCACAACGGGTTTAAGAGAAGGCTTCTCGATTTTCAATGGACCGGAGACAGGTGGGGGAGGTGGTCCATCCGCAACTGCCTTCCCGGGTGGCTGTCGCGGTTCTTTGTAATCCTTTGACCGCGTAGCGACAGAGATAGGTGCAACACTCTTCACCATGAAAACCTGAAACCCAAACGGTGCAGATGGTGACGGTTGTTCGACCATATGGGTCTGCTGAGATGGAAATGGCTCTTTCAAAACAACCGGAGTCCCTTTAGGGCCTTTAAGAAGTTGACTAACCTCGTATCGTCGTGGACAATCCTTAGTATAATGGTCCCCTTCACAGATGAGGCAAGGGTACTTCGGTTTTCACTGGGAGCCATCCTCAGTACCAGATTTAGATTCTGGTTTGGGGGCATCAGATTTAGATTTTCCTTTGCCCTTCTTCTTCCCCTTGGAGGATTTGTCTGCAGGATTGGCCTGAACGGAATTTACCTCCGTGGTTTTACCAGAATCGGATGAGGTGGGATTAGCAGAGGTATTGTTGGAAGAATTAGCCTTCTGCTTCCCATTCGAAGATTTCTTCGAATTCTGAAAGACAGAACCAATGACACCATCCACCGCAGGGGTGGGCGGAGCCTTAGTGGTTCCAGGTCGTGGAGCATCAGTAAAGATGTCATAAAGCGTGCCGGACTGAGAATATACAAGATCTAGGTATTGGGCACGTGCGATGGCTTGTTCCTCTATCACGCACGCTCCCATCGCAATATCCTGAGGGATTTTATTCACAAAGGAGGTGGTGAACCAGTGAGTCAGTATCTGATCAGGTATGTGAAACTTGATCAGTCTACGACGGTGCCGCCACTCATGAATGTGATTTGAGATGTGAGTGGCTTTATCCTGCTTCAGGGAAGTCAGGAGGTGCGTCACGGCTTCATACCGAACCGGTAACTAGAAATGCGTGAGGAAAGCCATGGCTAAAGAGTTGAAATCTTGAAAAATGCCACGGGATAACTCTATGTACCACTTAGCAGCAGCTCCAGTTAAAGTACGCTGGAAGAGGCGTAGGCGAATCGAATCATCAACCTAAGAGTTAGACGAACACCAAAGATGATATGTCATCACATGCGCCTGGGGGTCCTCTCCAGCTTTTCCCTCAAACTTGGGGTAATCACCTGGTATCTTGGTGGGAACGAGAGGCCAATACGGATTATGTAAAATCAGATCATTGGTCAACTTTGAAACATCCTGCAGATCCAAGGTAGCCAGGAACGATAATGGAGGATTAACTGCCATGCCAGGCCCAGGATGAGGCCCGGTACCCATACTCCACGATGGTTGTGAATATCCTTTCCCCCATGGGTTCTCTCCTGCATTTTTCTGACCGTAGGGGGTGTAGGTCGTATAACCAGACTGATTTTGATGCTGGTAACCATAGTGTGGGGCTTGATAACCAGGGTACGGACCCTGATTATGCGTCGGCCCAGTATAAGCAGCGTTTGGATTTGGCTGCTGAGTGTAGGTAAAAATGGGTGGAGGAGGATAATACTGAGAGCCTCTGGGGTGGTTATAGTTCGGTTGAGACTAACCATGAGGATAATAACCACCCTGAGGACGAGTAGGCTGCTGAAAAGTGGAACCCTGCGGAGCCTGATAAGTAGGGCACAACTGTTGATTTGGCTGTGGCATTGAATGAACCGACTACTGTGCAGGGTTAATGGAATGAGCGGGCTGCCCTAAATGAACAGTTTGACCCGACTGAGAGGGTTGACCTGAGTGAACAGGTTGGCCCGGATGTGAGGGCTGACCTGAATGACCAAGTTGACTCGGATAGATAGGAGGCGCCGGTTGTGCAGGTTAACCTGGTTGTAAGTGAGCCCCAGGTTGTACCGGATGGGCCGGTTGGCCTGGAGGTGAGACACCGGGTTGTACCAGATGAACCGGTTGGCCCAGTGGTGGAACAAGACCAGGTGCTTGCTGGAAACCGGTTTGACCTGAGGCAGAACTATAGGATGGTCCTGGCTGATATGCAACGTTAGAAACAACAGGATACTGCGGTTGCATCGGTAAAGAAGGTTGGATTTGCCCCCCAGGACCATAGACCGGTCCCGGTTGATACCCCAGCTGAGGCTGAACAGGTTGACTAGAAGGGCTATAATACTGTCCTTGCGGACCGTACGATGGCACTTGTTGGCCGACAGGATAGCCTTGAATGGGCTGCCCCTGTGGATCATAAAGATAGCCAGGTTGGCCCGTAGGTTGGCCTTGGAAAGGCCGTCCTTGCGGGTTATAAGCCTGGTTATACGGTAAACCTTGAGCATAGAGATAAGCCTCAGGAGTGGGTAGACGCAAAATCTCCCCGTGCTCGTCATACTGACCTGGGAAAGCATACACAGGAGTACCATCCTGTGCATAATGCGAAAAGTAATATCGATAGGGATCTTGGGAGGACGGTCCAACCTCGGCATTCAGCTGTTGCAAGGACAACCGATACTCCTCCAGAGAGATGTTCTCCGGTATAGCAGTAGCTAGATAAACATCTTCAGGAGTTGGCCCAGCCCTAGTAGTAGATGCTGAGACAACAGGAGAAGAGGCGGCCACACAGACAGTGGGCCGGATGGGAACAGAAGTGACGGGCGTCTGAGGAGACACCCCGGGTGTAGTAGCAGCTAGCCTCGAAGCAGGAGATGATATTCCCATAGAGGCTACAGTGAAAATGATCTAACCCAGAGATCTGTATCCATGTCGTAAAGAAGGGCTGGCTATTGACATGGCAGCCAGCTCAGAGTTGTCTCCCTCAAATAATCTTCGTGGGAAGAACTGATAGTCTTCACCAGACATTGGGATTTCCTCACCAGAATCACTCATGGTTGATCCTGCTGTTAAATCACGCAAAAGACGACGAGGACTAGGAGGAAATACAGCAGTAATAAAAGGCGAACCCGAGGTAAGAGAAAGGAAATCAGCTCCTAATCTCAATTTAGACACAGGGTCCGAAAAGGGCCAATTGAACTCAACTAGTCCCCCAAAGGGTTGCTCAGCGAGAACCGGTCCCCCGTCATGAAACTCGGAAACAATAGGCTGCTGTGGTTCGACAGAGGATTGGGAAGCCTCTGAAGAATCGTTCGTGTAAGGACTACCAGTAGACGAAACCGAAGGTTCCGCCACTGTGGCAAAAGACCAGAGGAAAAGAAGCAAACACACACACGGGCTGAAAACGAGTTAAGAAACACGATCAAATGGTCAACAAGAAATATCTAAGCGGGCGTGTAATCATGGGCGATTAATTTTTACCACATTGAAAATTAAGAAACTCTACCGTTTCATGTTTTAAGAGTCAATAAACGATAGAAAGATGACTCTATCTCTTTCAAATTTGACACAAGCGTGAAAGGACAAGCGCTTGATGGTATTTTCAAGTTTAGGGAGTCAGAAAAGACCAAATGACTGCTCAGGAAAAAACTAGGCACAAAGGGTGTACCGAATATCCGTGAACTACAATATACACCTTGGTTTCAATAATGAAACAGAAATCGACCAAGGACTTTCCGTACGTGCAGGAAATCTCCCCGAATGCTGTGTTCGGTGTATCACGGGTATAGGGCGGCAGACTCAGCTTCCTGTGGATAAAGGATTGAAAACCTAGAGGGGTCTCCCTTTATATACGTGACGGTATGGGGAGCACAAGTCCGTACTAGCGCTGTCTAAAGCCAAAAGGCGAACGACAGCTGCTAGGTTTAAAGACGCCGGAACATGTCTCTAGCCTAGACCTCTAAATATGTTTCGTTAGATTTCAATGCTGCCTTAGGTTAATTGGATAGATTTTAAAGTTGATCTTCAATTAGCTTTCAATTTTCAGGCCCTATCATATGTAATGTCTTAAAAGACTCTTTAAATGCAAAGCTACATGCCACAGTCCAACATTTCGTTCGATGAAAACTAGTTACAGAAGAGTTGAGAGCTTTCACACAAACGAAATGATCAGAAGACAAACAATGAGATCTCTAATGCAACTAATGAAATTGAAAACTTTTCATTCAAATCACTAATCACTAGCAAAATCGAAAAGATCACAATTTGCACTAATTCAACCAAAAGCACAAGAGATTTTTTTTGTAATTTTCAACGTTTGATAGCTAATATGCACTAAAAAAACCGAAAACAAACGGAACAACTTGAGGAACGATATTGAGAGAGAAAAACAAGCAAATTTCACTCAACAACACAAGCAATCAGATCCCAAATCGACCAAAGTCTCTCAAAACCAAGAAAAGACTCAAAGGCTCCAATGGACCGTGTGATCTAGGCCCAAAGCAAGACTAAACGAAATTTGAATGAAGGAATGAGCAATCACCCAAAAATCGCAACAAAACAATGAACAAGTACTAAGAGGATGCGGAGAAGCAATCAGAAAGTCGACCAGACAAACAAAACACCAAAACTCCCAAGGAGGGCTCGATACACTAAGCCACTAGATGCCCTAGGGCTCAAAACGTGAAATCGATAGATAAAAGCAAACAACCAAAGGATGGAGGTGAATTCCCAGTCAAACAGGACTCCAACACACTCAGGTAGTCGAAAAATCAAGAAGAAAAGCACTGACCAGACCCAGAGAGATCAAAACTGAGCAAACTCAAAAACCTTATAGGAGTGGCGTGACTGTAAGGCTGCAACTGGCGCCAGAAAGCAATTGGCGCGGGCTAAACAAAAGAAACATGTGCCAATTGGTGCAACTGTCGAGCTAAAAAGCGCGCCAGTCGAGTTTCTCAGCCAAAAACAAAAAAGAACTACTCCAGAAGCAGATCAATGTATACTAAGCAAACCAAGAAGCAAAAACAGCAGAAGAACCCAACCCAGAAGGCTCATCAAGCAAGGAAAAACATAAAATAATCAAAACGAGACAATATAAATGAGACAGTGAAGTCTAGACGATCCCCAGGGGAGTCGCCAAATTGTTGAGGAGGTAAATCCCCTCTGTGGACAGAGGCGATACCTACTAGCCCAGCAGGGGTCTAGCAACAATCACAAAATGTTACAACGCAAGTTCCTAGTTACGAAATGAAAAGACCAAAGATGGAGGCCTACCTGGAATCCAATGCTACGATCTGAAGAAGAGAGCGTTCCCATTCCTCAGCCTCGGTAGATCATGATCCTCCACGATCTCCGCGGATGGATACCTACATGTTCAAGAAACAAACAGATACAAGCATAAAATCCGGCATACGCAACATAATCGAAAACAGAGTGGAACCATAATCGTAATCATTCATTAAATAACAATCGAAAGAGATTACAACCAATTTTCTAACGTCGTGATCTCCTTCGGATGGGTCTCTAGTCATTCACATCTCACAAAGCTCACCAGGGAAAGGGCAAACCTCTCCTGAGTCTCTCGACGATAGTCTCCTTACTTGAGTCGGCCTTAAGGGAAGAAAGAGGGCTCTTACAGCACAAAGGCTCTTGGGAATTTGGAGATTCAAAGCTTAGGCACTTCAAGACTAGCTTTCCATGGATTTGAGCAAGCTTTTATAGATGGGGAAGGAGGGAGTTGGGATCCCTATTATTGTGGGATTGGCCCTATCAACAAGGAAGGTTCCATGGGAGGTGGAAAAACCACTTCCCTTCCATAGAACTCCCACAGCCAAACCTCCCAACTCAAGATAGGCAATGGTTTCTGAGTTTGTTGAAAAACACTCCATAATTGGCTGGCGCGACTATTGCTCTGGGACATAGTGTCAGTTGGCGCGGCCTCTTTGTAGGATTTTTCCCATTGGCGCAAGTGGTGAACTGTCTGCCCGCGCCAATGCAAAAGGAGATGTTTTTATGATTTTTTGCAACAAGATGTCTTTAGGGAAATTGAAGCTCATGCTTAGAGGAATGCATTGATGATGTTTTCAAGGCATGACAATGTTCACAGGTCACAAAATGGGTCCTCCATTGTGCGGGACGGGGAATGGTAGGGACGGTGACAAATTACTGTATAACATTAACCTTAACCTAATATCAACCTTAACCTAACCCTAACCTTGAATTTACCCTTAACTTAACCTTAACATTCACTATCACCTAACCCTAACCTTTACTTTACCCTTAACTTAACCTTAACCTTCACTATATCCTAACCCTAACCTTGACCAAACCCTTAACCTTAACCTTAACCTTACCCTTAATCTTACCCTTACCCTTAACCTTATATTAAAGTTACAGTTAACCTTATCTTAACCTTTACTTAATCTTAAGCTTGACCTTGACCTTATCCTTAACCTTAACCTTAACCTTAACTTAACCTTAACTTTACCCTTAACCTTAACCTTAAACTTAACCGTACTCTTAACTATAACTTCAACCTTAACCTTGAGCTTAACTATAACCTGACCCTAACCTTGACCAAACGCTTAACCATAACCTTAACCTTAACCTTACCCTTAACCTTAACTTATCCTTAACCATAATATTAACCTCAGGTTAAGGTTAAGGGTAAGGTTAGGATAAGGTTAATATTAGGTTAAGGGTGAAGTTAAGGTTAAGGTTAAAGTTACCTTATAGTTAAGGTCAAGGTTGAGGTTAAGGGTAAGGTTATAGTTAGGTAAGGGTAAGGTTAAGATTAAAGTTAAGGGTAAAGTTAAGGTTAAGGTTATGGTTATGGATAGGTTAAGGTTAAGGTTAAGGTTAAAGGTAAGTTTAAGGTTAAGGTTACGGTTAAGTTAAGGTTAAGGTTAAGGTTTTGTTAAGGTTAGGGTTAGGTTATAGTTAAGGTTAGGTTATAGTGAGGGTTAAGGTTAAGACCTGTAACCTTAACCTTGACCTTACCCTTAACGTTAAGCTTAACTTTAACCCTAAATTTGACATTACCCTTAACCTAACCTTAACCTTAACCTTAACCTTACCCTTAACGTTCACCCTTAACCTTAACCTTAACCTAACCTTAACCTTAACTTTAACCTTAACCTTATCTTAACCTTAACCTAATATTAACCTTAACCATAACATTAACCTTAAGCTTAACCTTAACCTTAACCTTAAGTATACCCTTAACATAAACTTAACCTTAACTTCACCCTTAACCTAGCCTTACCCTTAACCTTAACCTTAACCTGAATAAACCTGTAACCTTAACTATAACCTAACCCTAACCTTGAGCAAACCCTTAACATTAACCTTAACCTTAACCTTTAGCTAACATTAACCTTACCTTAACCTTAACCTTCACTTTAACCTAACCTTAACCTTGACCTTAGCTATAACCTAACCCTAACCTTGACCAAACCCATAAACTTGACCTTAATCCTATCTTAACTTTAAAATACACTACAACCTAACCTTAACCTTAACCTTATCTTACCCTTAACCTAACATTAACCTTAACTATAACCTAACCCTAACCTTAACCTTAACCATAACCTTATCTTTACCCTTCACATTAACCTTAACCTTAATCTAACCTTCACCTTAACCTAACCTTAACCTTAACCTTAACCTTAACCTAGCCTTAACCTAACTTAACCTTAACCTTAACCTATCCCTAACCTTACCCTAACCTTACCTTTAACCTTAACCTTAACCATAATCTTAACCTGAGGTTAAGGTCAAGTTTAAGGTTACTTTAAGGGTAAAGTCAAGGTTAGGGTTATGTTAAGGTTAAGATTACATTAAGGGTAAAGTGAAGGTTAAGGTTAAGATTACGTTAAGGGTAAAGTGAAGGTTAAGGTTAAGGTTAAATGTTTGGTCAAGGCTAAGGGTTAGGTTAAGGTTAAGATTAGTTTAAGGGTAATGTCAAGGTTAAGGTAAAGTTATGGTTAAGGTTAGGTTAAGGTTAAGGTTAAGGTTAAGGTTAAGGTCAAGGTTATTGATAGGTTATAGCTAATTTCAAGGTTAAGGATAAGGGTGAGGTTATAGTTAGGTTAAGGTTAAGGTTAAGGTTAAAGTTAGGTTAAGGTTAAGATTAAGGTTAAGGTTAGGTTAAGGTTAGGGATATGGTTAAGGTTAAGTTTAAGGGTTTGGTTAAGGTTAGGGTTAGGTTTTAGTTAAGGTTAAGTTTAGGTTAAGATTAATGTTAAGGGGGCCAGGCTAAGGTTAAGGTTAAGGCTCAGGTTACGAGTTTAATCAGGTTAAGGTTAAGGTTAAGGGTTTGGTCAAGGTTAGGGTTAGGTTATAGTTAAGGTCAAGGTTAAGGTTAAGGGTAAGGTTATAGTTAGGTTAAGGTTAAGGTTAAGGTTAGTATAAGGTTAAGATAAGGATAAGGTTAAGGGTTTGGTCAAGGTTAGTGTTAGGTTATAGTTAAGGTTAAGGTTAAGGTTAGGTTAAGTTAAGGTTAAGTTCAAGGTTAAGGGTAAGGTTAAGCTTAGGTTAAGGTTAAGATTAGGTTAAGGATATAGTTAACGTTAAGGTTAGGTTAATGGTAAAGTTATGTTTAAGGTTAGGGTTACAATTACGGTTAAGGTTAGGGTTTTTTCAAGGTTAGTGTTAGATTATAGTTAAGGTTAATGTTAAGGTTGAGGTTAAGGTTAAGGTTACGGGGTTAGTAAGGTTAAAGTTAAGGTTAAGGTTAAGGTTAATATTAAGGGTAAGGTCAAGAATAAGGTTACGGGTCTTAACCTTAACCTTCACTATAACCTAAGCTTAACATTAACCTTAACCTGAACCTTAACCTAAACTTAACCATAACCTTAACCTTGACCTTAACCTTCACCCTTAACCTTAACCTAACCTTAAACTTGACCTTGAACTTAACGTACATAACCTTAACCATAACCATAACCTTAACATTAACCTTAACCTTAACCTTAACCTTAACCTAACCTTATCCTTGACTTTAACTATAACCTAACCCTAATCTTGACTAAACCCTTAACCTTAACCTTAACCTAACTAAAGCTGTAACCTTAAAATTAACCTTTACCCTTAGCCCTAACCTTACCCTTAAATTTAACCTTAACCTGAGGTTAAGATTATGGTTAAGGTTAAGGTTAAGGGTAAGGTTAAGGTTAAGGTTATGGATTTAGTCAGGTTAAGGCTAAGGTAAAGAGTTTGGTCAAGGTTAGAGTTAGGTTATAGTTAAGGTCAAGCTTAAGGTTAGGTTAAGGTTAAGGTTAAGGTTAAGGTTAGGTAAAATTTAAGGTTATGGTTAAGGTTAAGGTTATGGTCAATGTTAAGGTTAGGTTAAGGTTAATAGTAGGTTAAGGGTAAAGTTAAGGTTATGATTAGGGTAAGGTTAAGGTTAGTTTAAGGGTAAAGTTAAGTTTAAGGTTATGGTTAACGTTAGGTTAAGGTTAAGGTTAGGGTTAAGGTTAGGGGAAGGTTAAGGTTAAACATAAGGTTAAGGTTAAGGTTAAGGTTTGACATTACCCTTAACCTAATCTTAAGCTTAAGCTTAACCTTAACATTATATTTCCCTTAACCTTAACTTAACCTTAACCTTAACCTTGACCTAACCATAACCTTCACCATCACCTAACCTTACCCCCTTAACCTTAACCTTAACCTTACCCCCTTAACCTTAACCTTAGCGTTATCTTACCCTTAACCTTAACCATATCCTTAACCCTTAACCTAACCTTAACCATAAATTTACCCTTAACCTAACCTTAACCTTAACCTTAAGCTAACCCTAACCTTGACCAAACCCTTAACCTTAACCTTAACCTGACAAAACATGTAACCTTAACCTTAACTTCATTTTTAATCCTTTTCACTTAACTTTACCTTATTTTTTAACTTAACTTAATTATAATTCTACATCCCTGCACTCAGACTAAACGTTAACTTTTAATCTCTTAATTCTAATTTAACTTAACTTAACTTAACTTAATTTTTACTTTTTAGTTTAACTTAATCTCTTAACTTAACTTGATTTTTAATCTCTTATTTTTAACTTCTTATTTAACTTAACTTTAATCCTTAACTTCAACTAAAACTTTTTCTTAACTTAACCTTAACTTAACTTTAATTTTTACCTTTAACCACCTTAATTTACTATAATTTAACCTTAACTTAACTTTAACCATAAATTATTTTTACCTACTTTTAGTTTATTCCAACTATAACCTAATCCTAACCTTGACCAAACCCTTAACCTTAACCTGACCTTAACTATAACCTAACCTTAACCTTGACCAAACCCTTACCCTTAACCTAACCTTAACCTTGACTTTACCCTTAACGTAACATTAACCTTGACCTTAACGTAACCTTAACCTTAACTTTACCCTTAACCTAATATTAACCTTAACCTAACCTTAACCTTAACCTTACCCCCTTAACCTTAACCTTAACCTTAGCGTTATCTTACCCTTAACCTTAACCATAACCTTAACCCTTAACCTAACCTTAACCATAAATTTACCCTTAACCTAACCTTAACATTAACCTTAACCTAACCCTAACCTTGACCAAACCCTTAACCTTAACCTTAACCTGACAAAACCCGTAACCTTACCCTTAACCTTGAGCTTAACCTTGACTTTACCCTTAAGCTAACCTTAACCTAACCGTAACTATAACCTAACCCTAATCTTGACCAAACACTTAACCTTAACCTTAACCTTAACCTAACCTAACCTTAACTTTACCCTTAACCTAACCTTAACCTTAACCTTAACCTGATCTTTAACCTTATCTTAACCTTAGCCTAACCTTAACCTTAACCTTAACCTTAACTAAAACCTTCTCCTAGCCTTAACCCTAACCTTAACCTTAACTTTACCCTTAACCTAATATTAAGCTTAACTATAACCCAACCCTAACCTTAACCTTAACCATAAAATTATCTTTGCCCTTAACCTTAACCCTAACCTTAACTATAACCTGATCTTAACCTTGACCAAACCCTTACCCTTAACCTAACCTTAACCTTGAATTTACCCTTAACGTAACCTTAACCTTGACCTTAACCTAACCTTAACCTTAACTTTACCCTTAACCTAATCTTAACCTTAACCTAGCCTTAACCTTAACCTTAACCTAACGTTAACCTTAACCAAATTGTAACCTTAACCTTACCTTAATCTAACTTAACTTTAACCTTGTCCTTGACCTTAACATTAACCTTACCCTATCCTTACCCTTAACCTTCATCTTAACCTTGAATTTAACCTTAACCTTCCCCTAACCTTAACCCTAACCTTAACCTTAATTTTACCCTTAACCTAACCTTAACCTTACCCTTACCCTTAACCTTCACCCTTAACCTCAACCTAACCCTAACCTTCACCAAACCCTTAACCTTATCTTTAACTTGACAAAACCCTTAAGGTTAGGGTAAAGCTAAGGTTAAGGTTAAGGTTAAGTTAGTTTAAGGTAAGGTTAAGGTTAAGGGTAAGGTTAAGTTAAGGGTAAAGTCAAGGTTAAGGTTAAGGGTTTGGTTAAGGTTCAGGTTAGGTTATAGTTAAGGTTAAGGGTTTGGTCAAGGTTAGGTTTAGGTTATAGTGAAGGTTATGGTTAAGGTTAAGGTTAAGGTTACGGGTTGAATTTACCCTTAACTTAACTTTAACTTAACCTTAACCTTAACCTTAACCTTATCCTTATGTTAACCTTAACCTAACCCTAACCTTAACCTTAACCTTAATATTAACCTTAACCTAACCTTAACCTTAACCTTATTTTTATCTTAACCTTGACCTAACCCTAACCTTAACCCTAACCTTAACCTTAACCTTAACCTTAACATGAACTTTTACCCTAACCTTACCCTTAACCTTAACCTTCAATATATACTAACCTTAACCATATCCTTAACCTGACTACACCCTTAAGGTTAGGGTAAAGTTAAAGTTAAGGTTAAGGTCAAGGTGAAGGTTAAGGTTAAGTTAGGTTAAGGTAAGATTGTAGTTAGGTTAAGGTTGAGGTTAAGGTTAGGTTAAGGTTAAGATAAGGTTAAGGTTAGCTTATGGGTAAGTCAAGGTTAAGGTAAAGTTAAAGTTAAGTTTAGGTTAGGTTAAGGTTAGATTAAGGGTAAAGTAAAGGTTAAGGTTAGGTTAAAGTTAAGGTTAAGGGTTTGGTTAAGGTTACGGTTAGGTTTCAATTAAGGTTAAGGTTAAAGGGGTAAGGTTAAGGTTAAGGGTAAGGTTAAGGTTATGAGTTTCGTGACGTTAAGGTTAAGGTTAAGGTTAAGGTGAAGGTTAAGGTGAAGATTAAGGATAAGGTTAAGGTTAAGGTCAAGGTCAAGGTCAAGGTTAAGTTTAAGTTACGTTAAGGGTAAGGTTATAGTTAGGTTAAGGTTAATTTTAAGGTTAGGTTAAGTTTAAGGTTACGTTACGGGTTTAATCAGGTTAAGGTTAAGGTTAATGGTTTGGTCAAGGTTAGGGTTATGGTTAAGGTTAAGGTTAAGGTTAAATTTTGGTTAGGGCAAGGTTAAGATTACAGGTTTAGTCAAATTAAGGTTAAGGTTAGGGTAAGGTTAAGGTTAAGGTTAGGTTATAGTGAAGGTTAAGGTTAGGGTTAAGTTATAGTTAAGGTTAAGGTTAAGGTTACAGTTAGGTCAAGGTTAAGGTTAAGGTTAAGGTTAAGGGTAGGATAAGGTGAAGGTTAAGTTTAAGGTAAAGGTTAAGATTAAGGTTAATGTTAAGGTCAAGGTTAAGGTTAAGGTTAAGGTTAGGTAAAGGTTAAGTTTAGGTTTAGGTTATAGTTAGTTTAAGGTTAAGGTTAACTTTAGGTTAAGGGTAAAGTCAAGTTTAAGGTTATGGTTAAGGGTAAGGGTAAGATAACGTTAAGGTTAAGGTTAAGGTTAAGCAGGTAAGGTTAAGGTTAAGGTTAAGGTTAAGGTTATGGTTAGGTGAAGGTGAAGGTTACGGTTACGGTTAGGTCAAGGTCAAGGTTAAGGTTAAGTTAAGGGTAAGGGTAAAATAAGGTTAAGCTTAAGCTTAAGCTTAAGATTAGGTTAAGGGTAAAGTCAAAAATTAACCTTCACCTTATGTTTAACCTTCACCTTCCCCTAACCTTAACCTTAACCTTAACCTAACCTTAACCATAACCTTAACCCTAACTTTACCCTTAAACTAACCTTAACCTTACCCTAACCATAACCTTAACTTTACCCTTAACCTAATATTAACCTTAACCTAACCTTAACCTTCACCATAACCATAGCCTTAAACTTTACCTAACCTTAACCTTAACCTTAATCATAAACTTAACCTTAACCTAACCTTGACCTTGACCTTAACTAAAACCTAACCCTAACCTTGACCAAACTCTTAACCTTAACCTTAACCTGACTAAACCTATAACCTTAACCTTAACCTTAACCATAATATTAACCTCAGGTTAAGGTTAAATTTAAGGGTAAGGTTAGGGTTAAGGGTAAAGGTTAATTTTGAGGTTACAACTTTAGTCAGGTTAAGGCTAAAGGTTTGGTGAAGGTTAGTGTTAGGTTATAGTTAAGGTTAAGGTTAAAGTTAAGTTAATTTAAGGTTAAGTTCAAGGTTAAGGGTAAGGTTAAGCTTAGGTTAAGGTTAAGATTAGGTTAAGGGTATAGTTAAGGTTAAGGTTAGGTTAAGGGTAAAGTTATGGTTAAGGTTAGGGTTAGGGATAGGGTTAATGTTAGGGTTTTTTCAAGGTTAGGGTTAGGTTATAGTTAAGGTTAAGGTTAAGGTTGAGGTTGAGGTTAAGGTTAAGGTTACAGGGTTAGTAAGGTTAAGGTTAAGGTTAAGGTCAAGGTTAAGGTTAAGGGTAAGGTCAAGGATAAGGTTACGGGTCTTAACCTTAAAATTTACTATAACCTAACCTTAACCTTAACGTTAACCTTAACCTTAACCTAAACTTATCCATAACCTTAACCTTAACCTTGACCTTAACCTTCACGCTTAACCTTAACCTAACCTTAACTTTAACCTTGACCTTAACCTTAACCTAGCCTTAACCATAACCATAACCTTAAAATTAACCTTAACCTTAACCTTCACCTTAACCTAACCTTAACATTGACTTTAAAAATAATATAACCCTAACCTCGACCAAACCCTTAACCTTAACCTGACTAAGGCTGTAACCTTAAACTTAAGCTTTACCCTTAACCCTAACCTTACCCTTAAATTTAAGCTTAACCTGAGGTTAATATTATGGTTAAGGTTAAGGTTAAGGATAAGTTAAGGTTAAGGGTAAGATTAAGCTTAAGGTTATGGGTTTAGTCATGTTAAGCTTAAGGTTAAGGGTTTGGTCAAGGTTAGGGTTAGGTTATAGTTAAGGTCAAGGTGAAGGTTAGGTTAAGGTTAAGGTTATGGTTAATGTTAAGGTTAAGGTTAGGTAAAGTTTAAGGTTATGGTTAAGGTTAAGGTTATGGTCAAGGTTAAGGTTATGGTCAAGGTTAAGGTTAGGTTAAGGTTAATATTAGGTTAAGGGTAATGTTAAGGTTATGGTTAGGGTAAGGTTAAGGTTAGTTTAAGGGTAAAGTTAAGGTTAAGGTTATGGTTAAGGTTAGGTTAAGGTTAAGGTTCAGATTCAAGTTAGGGTTCAGGTTAGGGGAAAGTTAAGGGAAGGTTAAGGTTAAATATAAGGTTAAGTTTAAGGTTTGACTTTACCCTTAACCTAATCTTAAGCTTAAGCTTAGCCTTAACCTTATATTACCCTTAACCTTAACTTAACCTTAACCTTAACCTTGACTTAACCGTAACCTTCACCTTCACCTAACCATAACTGTTACACTAAAAACTGTCACCTTGACATTTTGCTGACTGTATGAGCTCAGTAACACTCATACATGCCTCCTCTGCAAGTCTTACAACCTTTGTTCCTCATTCCATGCCCTGAAACTGGAGAAAAAACCCTAAAAAGCTCAAAAAACCTTGGGTACGCAGTCAATATGAAGCCTGCCTGCGTTTTTAGCTAGGGTACGCAGGTAAGGTGAAGATAAACTGCGTTCTAGAACGCATTTTTCCAGTGTTATAGGTGCGGTACCCCTGTAAAGTCAAAAATGCGCGAAATTAAACCAAAAAAGTTGAATTTTGGTCAATTCTAGAAGGTTCTCGATGAGATTTTTTGGGGATGAGTACGCTTTGGTAAGGTGCATGTATCCCACACCTTAAGGAACTAATCCCTTGATGTGAGGAGCCTATCCCTTTGAAGGAGGGTTCTATCCCTTTAAAGGTGGAATCCTAACCTCCTCATCTGCTCTATAAAAGGAGGCATTGGGTAGCCTTTTGGGTTAAGTTTTGGATGGAGATTTTGGAGATTGAGGATTAGAGTTCAAGCTTTATGTGTGATTGAGCTGAAGTGCTGTTGAAATTTAGACTTATTTCTGCTGAGCTTTTGAGAGGAAAGATCACATACCTCTTTGTGCTTCTGGAGGAAGAGTGCAAGACTTATCAAAGTAGAGGAGATTCCTGCTTCGGACCCCGGGAAGGCCTTTCGAACATCAAGGCAAAGGTTGTAAGGTTCTTCTGTATATTTTAAGATTAATACAATCAAGTTCTATTTTTCTCAATAAATTGTCGTTCGATTGTTTATCTCATTAAGCTGTCGTTTGATCGTTTATTTCATAGATTCCTTGATCACTATGATAGGTATGTTTTATAATTATTTGTTATACAGGTGCTATTGATATTTTCTTGTTTGTGATGGCAGATCGACGAAATACAATACTTTCTTGTGACAAAAGGGCCCTTGTTGCGATGAAGGATTATTGATGCAATGGAAGCACTGCGACCGCAAATAAGCATTTGGATCTAAGGTAGGATCGACACCTTCATAACATTTATTTGTAAAACGAATATATCTAGAGAAAGACAAACTTAGTTGTTCGTTTGTTGCTAGATTGTCTTCTGACACTAGGGAGATCGGTCTTGTCCGCAAGAACGATTTATCCGGCCAACAATAACCTTAACCTTAACCTCAACCTTACCCCCTTAACCTTAGCCTTAACCTTAACCTTAATGTTATCTTACCCTTAACCTTAACCTTAACTTGAAAAAACCCGTAACCTTAACCTTAACCTTACCCTTAACCTTCACCTTAACATTGACTTTACCATTAACCTAACGTTAACCTAACCTTAACTATAACCTAACCCTAACCTTGACCAAACCCTTAACCTTAACCTTAACCTTAAGCTTAACCTAACCTTAACCTTAACCTAACCTAAGCTTAACTTTACCCTTAACCTAACCTTAACCTTAACTAAAACCTTTTCCTAACCTTAACCCTAACATTAACCTTAACTTAATCTTAACCTTAACTATAACCTAACCCTAACCTTATCCTTAACCATAAAATTATCTTTAAGCTTAACCTTAACCTTAACTATAACCTAATCCTAACCTTGGCCAAAACCTTAACCTTAACCTTAACCTAACCTTAACTATAACCTAACCTTAACCTTGACCAAACCCTTAGCCTTAACCTAACCTTAACCTTGAATTTACCCTTAACGTAACATTAACCCTGACCTTAACCTAACCTTAACCTTAACTTTACCCTTAACCTAATCTTAACCTTAACCCTAACCTTAACATAACCTTAACCTAACCTTAACCTCAACCTAACCATAACCTTAACCTTACCTTAACCTAACTTAACCTTAACCTTGACCTTGACCTTAACCTTAACCTTACCCTATCCTTACCCTTAACCTTAATCTTAACCTTTAATTTAGCCTTAACCTTCCCCTAACCTTAATTTTACCCTTAATCTAACCTTAATCTTAAACTTACCCTTAACCTTCACCCTTAACCTCAACCTAACCCTAACCTTGACCAAACCCTTAACCTTATCCTTAACCTAACTAAACCCTTAAGGTTAGGGTAAAGTTAAGGTTAAGGTTAAGGTCAAGGTCAAGGTTAAGGTTAAGTTAGGTTAAGATAAGGTTAAGGTTACAGTTAAGGTTAAGGGTAAATTCAAGGTTAAGGTTAAGGGTTTTGTTAAGGTTCAGGTTAGGTTATAGTTAAGGTTAAGGGTTTGGTCAATGTTAGGGTTAGGTTATAGTAAAGGTTAAGGTTAAGGTTAAGGTTACGGGTTGACTTTACCCTTAAATTAACCTTAACCTAACCTTAACCTTAAATTAACCTCAACATTAAACTTAACCTTTACCCTAACCTTAACCTTAACCTTAACCTTATCCTTATCTTAACCTTAACCTAACCCTAACTTTAACCTTAACCTTGACATTAACTTTAACCTAACCTTAAACTTAACCTTATTTTTATCTTAACCTTAACTTAACCCTAACATGAACCCTAACCTTAACCTTGTCCTTAACCTTATCCTTAACCTTAACATGAACTTTTACCATAACCTTACCCTTAACCTTAACCTTCACTATATACTAACCTTAACCTTAACCTTAACCTGACTAAACCCTTAAGGTTAGGGTAATGTTAAAGTTAAAGTTAAGGTCAAGGTGAAGGTGAAGGTTAAGGTTAATTTAGGTTAAGGTGAGGTTATAGTTAGGTTAAGGTTAAGGTTAAGGTTAAGATAAGGTTAAGGTTAATGTTAAGGTTAGGTTAAGGGTAAGTCAAGGTTAAGGTAAATTTAAGGTTAAGGCTAGGTTAAGGTTAAGGTTAGATTAAGGGTAAAGTCAAGTTTAAGGTTAGTTTAATGTTAAGGTTAAGGTTAAGGATTTGGTTAATGTTAGTGTTAGGTTTTAGTTAAGGTTAAGGTTAAGGGGGTAAGGTTAAGGTTAAGGCTAAGGTTAAGGGTAAAGGTTCAGGTTAAGGTTAAGGGTAAGTTTAAGGTTATGGGTTTAGTGAGGTTAAGGTTAAGGTGAAGGTGAAGGTTAAGGTTAAGGTAAAGGTCAAGGTCAAGGTTAAGTTTAAGTTAGGTTAAGGGTAAGGTTATAGTTAGGTTAAGTTAATTTTAAGGTTAGGTTAAGTTTAAGGTTACAGTTACGGGTTTAATTAGGTTAAGGTTAACGTTAATGGTTTGGTCAAGTTTAAGGTTATGGTTAAGGTTAAGTTTAAGGTTAAAGTTAGGTTAAGGTAAGATTAAGGTTACGGGTTTACTCAGGTTAAGGTTAAGGTTAAGGTTAAGGTTAAGGTTAAGTTTAAGGTTACGGGTTAAGGTAAGATTAAGGTTACGAGTTTAGTCAGGTTAAGGTTAAGGTTAAGGTTATGGTTAGGGTTAGGTTATAGTTAAGGTTAAGGTTAAGGTTACAGTTAGGTCAAGGTTAAGGTTAAGGGTAAGATAAGGTTAAGGTTAAGGTTAAGGTAAATGTTAAGGTTAATTTTAAGGTCAAGGTTAAGGTTAAGGTTAAGGTTAAGGCTAGGGTTAGGTTATAGTTAAGGTCATTGTTAAGGTTAGGTTATAGTTAAGGTCAAGGTTAAGGTTAGGTTAAGGTTAAGGTCACGGTTAAGGTTAAGATTAATTTATGCTAAGGTTATGAGTTTAGTCAGGTTAAGGTTAAGGGTTTGGTCAAGGTTATGGTTAGGTTATAGTTAAGGTTAAGGTTAAGTACATATTAAGTTTAAAGTTATGGTTACGGGTCTATTGTAGCCGCTACAACACCAGCAAAAATTTTGGGTATATTTAAAATTTCAGGTCCCCCTGCTCGCTTATCCATTAGGGTTTTGACCCGGCTTGTAGTCATTGAACCTTATCACCATCATGAGGAGATTCTTTCACCGCAGTCACGCCATGTGTGGGAGGATCATCATGCATACACTCGAATGGAAACTTGTCTGTGCATTAAGTATATTTGTTATAAGCCCTTTCATCATGGATCATTTAGGCATTCTGTTTGGATACTTCACCAAGCTCTTGTAAATTATTTAAGGGCATAATTCTCTATAGGGAAACTATGAACTAATTAATTTTATAATTTTTCTTACAGGTCATTCCCATGGATGATATACTCATAAATGTCATCACCACACCAAGGGAAATAAACTAAAGCGAAAAAACAAGGCCACAGCTGCGAAACAAGACATTTTCATCCACATGCCCCCCAGCCCATGTGGGGATGATATTGAAGACTGCATTACAGCAGATGACAAGGATGCGCCAACATTTGAGGGGGAGGAGCAAGTGAGCAGTATTGTTAAAAGGAGGATGGTGTGGTACATGTTTATCCAAATAAAGAATCAAGGAAAGAGCTTTTCATGTTGTTCATGCAACAACATTATCCACTGATGTACATCGGATACTTAGAATCACTCCATTGCGAAATGTTCGTACCTTGTGCCGTCATGCATGAAACAGAAGCATTTGCTGCGTTTTATCAAATCTAAGCTGAAGGAGGAACCAGATGAGGTAGTTATATTCTGGGATGGCAAATGTCTCACCTCAAAGGAAGTTTTTGGAAGTCCTACAAGATACCAGCTCAATGTTGATCTCCTGGATGTACATGCAGAAGAGAATACATTTCACCAATTTGATAATTCTAGTCTGAAGTATAACCCATGCGAGAAAAGTAGACTCATAAGATTTCCCTAAAGCAAGATAATCTCATTCAAGATTGTTCTCTTACTAAGCTGTCAAAAAAAGTATGATCTGATCTGGAAGAAAGTGAATGTCAAATGGCAGAATATGGTATATCTGTTTATGAAAGGAAACAAAGCCAATGGAACCAATCGACAAGTGGTTTTGTTAACAATGAGATATACAATGAAAGTACCATCTGGTTAGTTCAGTCTCCTCGACTGTACAATGTGTACAAAGGATGTTTGGCTTTGATATGGTAGATGATGAAAGTAAACCTGAAAGGCATCCCATAAAGCACACCACAACCCTAGCTCAGTGGACAAATGATTTCAATCCTTCTTTTTCATATCATCCTTATTATTACTATGCAAATATGTACACACTATATGAGCTTCATGAGAGGAATGAAAAAAATTAAACTTCATCCTCGTTATGGCAAGGCTGGTGATATTGATCACTTGGCAACTACATTCCTATGGAAATAATCTTAGGAGGCCTCCTAGATTGGCTTGGCCCCATGTTTCCCTTTCAACAGGCGATCCATTACCAATCCATTTGACAAAAGGAACCTCTTTTTCTGTCAGGTTTGGAAGCTCAATGCTTGTGATATTTGTGAAAGCACTCACAGGACAGGATTCTCTCATCTGCGGGAGTCTCATTGGATGGAAGAAAATATTACATCAGAGGCCTTAAAGGGAATGGAATACATAATAAAAATGTATCTCATACGCGAGTTGAATTTTGCCATGAAGTTTGGAAGGAGAAGGGTAATATCTGGTTCAAAGGGGAATCATATTTTTAATTAAAGGAGGGGTCCCATCCCATACAAAAGCCATAGTCAAAGGGAGAGCAAAATATTCCAATGACTATGCATTATAAAATTCCTTGAATACCATGAGCTAACATAAGCATAGACACAGCTCCATAAATGCGCACACTGTTGGGGTCCTAGTGATTTGGAAGATTTGCATACCAAATGACCAGGCAACATCAGAACCGCTTTGGAATCCTAGGATCTAGCCATCCTAGAATCAGAGAGGGATCTCTCTATGTAAGTATTATTTTCAAAGATATTTCTTTATGCTTATTTAAGATATCAGGATACTTATGAAGTTCAAGAGGTTGTTTGTTTTGTTTTGGTTTGGAATCATTAACTGAGATGGTCATATGAAGTGAAGAAGGAAGTAAGTGGAAGGATGTTTCAACATGGGAAGATAGGTCAAAGAGTGCTAAACCATTGGGCTATGGAGTCATAAATGGGTTTAATCACACATCAACCATCCAAGAGTTTTCAAAGGGCAAGTCATCTATATCAGAAGATCTTTTAAGTTGAGTTTGCGATAGGGAACATTAAGGAGTGAAATGAAAGTAGCAACTTGTAAGAAAAAAAAGGCAGCCTAAGATCAATCAAGGAATTTTAGCCTAACCTGCTTTTGGCGTACACTCATGAAAAACACATATGCGATAAACATAAAAAGAAACCTAAGATCAAACAAGGACTTTAAACCTTTCCTGCTTTCAACCTACTCTTAAGGGAAATCATCAAAGCAACTCTTTAAGACCAAACAAGGGACAGGGATAACCATAGACTTCCTTGTTTAAGACTCTACCTAGCATGCAATGAAAATAACATTTAAGAATAGTATCTCAAGTTATACTTAGCAAGACATGGGCTCACCAACATTCTTGACTGGTTATACTCTATTGATATCACTCTAAAATACACATTTAGAGGAAAACATACAGATAAATCCTACCAGTTAGAATTAGGGTACTTTAGAAGTAAATCCTAATCTATATTTTGCTTCTATTTATCAGATAATGTGAAAAGAATGGAAAACATAAGGAAAGCCACAAAGAAAATGAGGAAAACACATCACCAATGATTTAGATCAGGATCCAATGAATCTGCTGGTGTATTGATGTCGAAAACCAGTTACATAATTTGAGCCCAACAACTTTTATAGTCCAATTATTCTCTTCCTAGCCTAGCATATTACAACTACTTAGTAACTCTAACTCAACAACAGTTCAAAAATTAACAATTTTCCAACCCTTTTAAATAAATTTTATGAATTTTTATAAGTGAACGAGGAAGAGTGCTACAGAAATTGTAATAAATGTGAATTAAGATAGAGTGGGAGAAGTGTTCGAATGCCCATTTTTCTCAATAAACATAAAATTGATTACTTGTACCATTTTGGTAGTTTTTTCCTGTTTCTATGCATATATGATAGGCAAGGTAATAAATTCGAAGTGTTTCTTTGAAGATAATTATGGATGAAGTACCCTGTTTGACTTCTCGGATAAGAAAACTATTAGTTTTCTAGGTTTTGTAGCCCCATGTTTGCTTAATAACTGCTCTGACTATTTCACAGAGGGTTAGGCATTAGGATGGCTGTCAAAGTGTCTGTGTGAAGTAACATAGGCCGCAGGTGTCCTTTTAGTCCTTAGGAGAAATAAATGCTTCTATGGATGTGGCTTTAGAGGCTTTCCTCTACTGGCTTGTCTTCAAATTGTATTTTCCTTCGAGACTGTGAGTTTAGGTGTGTATTCTTAAACTTAAAGATTAACCTCTTTGTCTTTATCTTTCTGATCTCCTTTTCAGTGTACCGGTAGTTTCGGCACCCTAGAGGGTTTTATTTGTAATCAATGTCCATAAAACGTTTGATTAAACTCTGAAATTAGATCCCCCGACCACTTTAAACGCTTATTCTTTGGCTGTGGGAGATCTGTGGACAAATCCGCCATTAAACCTGCATATGACAATAAACAAGTTAGGAAATCCTGCGTTTCTTGGTTTAACTGCAATAGAGGGCTTGGGCATGGGTGGAGGAGTAGTGCATAGGAGGCAAATACAACAGGGTGAGCTTCCATGGCAGAAACCAGGTAGAGAAGGTTTAAACAAGATTTATGGCACGAAAAATAAAAAGGTGGATTTGGAAAACCGACAATGGTTTTCGCGTGAAGTTTGGGCAGTAAGCAGTATTACCTTGGGGGAACGCAATTTGGTCTAATGGTTGACACATATGCCTCTAAAAACCACCCATTTAAAGTTCTAAATGATAGATTAGATTTATTTGTGAAATGAACGCGAAAAAGGCTTAAGACTATCCGATCTTGGGGGGGGGGGGGGCAGATCTATAGTGGAGATTACAGGAAAACACAGCGGGAAGGCTCCGCGTGGTTGGGTGCGACTAGTAGGGAAATATGGAAAATATAAAGAAAATACATATATCAGGGGAACTTTGGGGTATGGAAAGATTTGTGAACTTGGTGCTTCTACAATGAATCCTAGCCGTTAGATCGGGATAAAGAATGGATGGATCAGATCCAATCGCAAGATCGACCATCGGTGGGGTAAAGGGTGTGGGCACCAAAAAAAGGATCACCGATGAGCCAATGAGTGATGAGAGAAGAAACTACGATGAACAAAGGACTGTTGGATCTGGAAGCGGATCGGTGGTCATGGTTTTAATGGGGGATCGCATCGGTGGGGGAAAACATAATCGGGGGAGGGGGGCTGCGATGTGTAATGGAGTGGGAAGTGCACTGGCCATCCGATCCTTGGGGAGATGGATGGTCACGATCAAATAGCCGATTTTTTTGAAGGATAAGGAACACAGTAGAGGCTTCAAGAAGTCACATATTTTTCTTGAAATTTGTTTCTTGAAGACTAAAAGACCCCTTTTTAGCCATATTTGCATCTGTCAAAATTATGGATGGCTAATAGCAGCTCCAACTTGAGGATGGCAGCTCCTTAGAGGTGTCAAGAACCTCAGAATTTTATCTTTGAAATGTAGACCTGTGCTTTATCCTTGACAACCTTTCTTCTTTGACCATAATGCTTTGAAAGATGATCAGAAATATATCAAACAAAATGATCCATTCCCCAAACAACTACCTACCCAACCTACTTTCCTAACATCTTTTCTTCATTAGGTGCACTTGGACTTGCAAACCTTAGACATCAACATTTTATTCTTTGGACAACATGAAAAACTAATCTAAATCTACCCTTATTCCTCCATGAGTTCAGATTAAACAATTGAACTCATAGTTTCTCTACCTAATCTACCATCTGTCAAGATTAAATTGTCTGACAGATCTGCATTCTCTATATTCTAAAGAGAAATTGAAAACATAGTCAAACCAGGATTAAGCTATCTGATTTTTTTTTATGGCTATGACATCAAAAAAAACTATTCATAGGCCTTTATTTGCAGAAAAGTGAAATAGAATTTGGAAGGTTTATGATCTGAAAATAATGAGAATCCTTCCTTCCTCCTTTTAGCTTTGATCTTGATCTTTTGAGTTGTCTTCCTCTTCTTCATTTGATCCATGTTTTGACCATGGTAGGACCAGTTTTTTTCCTTTCTTCAGCTCAGGTTTTTATCTAATTAGAGCCATTCTTTCTCTTTGATTCTTTGGTTCAGATTTTGAGCATATTAGAACCAATTATTTCTCTATCCTAATATTTTCTACCGATAAACCAAGATTAAACTGTTTGGAAAATCTGATTCACTAACCTATAAACATTAAATTGAAATCTATCTAGCCATGATTAGGCAGTATGACTGGATAGCCGTGCTCTTTCAAGTAGTGATATTTAAGCTTGCACACTTTCAGAATTCCTTTCTTCTTGGTATGGGGTTGTACCTTTCCTTTTTTTTTCTAATCTGCCCTCTTTTCTCTTTTTCTATTGTTTTTTTATTTTTCAATTTTTCAAAATAAAATGAAGCAGTGATATTTACAATGGAAAATGAAAGCTTTAAACAGAATTTTCAGCAGAAATAGTGTTTGAGCATCCTGCCATTGACAGGACCCCCAAACAAGTCTGTACCATCCATCTCCTGTAGAAAAAATGCATTATGACCAATAACTGATTGAATAATGTAAGGGCATTTCCATAAATTGTCAAAATTGCCATGTTTTCCCTTATCTTCTCTCCTGGAATCCCATTTGAGTACTTTGTCACCAATCTTGAAATCACTGGCCTTTGTCCTCTTGTCAAATAGCCTTTTGATATCCTCTTGTACTTTCTGTGCTCTGTTATAAACTTCCTCCCTATTTCGCTGAAGGTGTATGGTCTGATTTATCCTTCTTATCATGCTATCTTAATCTGATTGTATTTCTTGGACCAACTTCATCACTGGCACTCCCAAACCAGTAGGAAAAACTACATCAGCCCCCTACAACAGCTGATAGGGAGACATTCCGATTGATTTCTTTGTTGTCAGTCTATCTTCCCATAAGGCGTGTACCAGCTCGTTCTGCCATGATCTCTGATTTTCTTCCAGCAGCTTCTTTATTGTGTTTACTAGGATTTTATTGGAAGATTCTGCCAGTCCATTTCCTTGAGGGTAATAAGTCGTAGAATGACCAAGCACAATATGATATCTATGATATAAGTCAGCCATATTTTTAGAACCAAATGCAACGGCATTATGAGTGATAATTTTCCTAGGACAGCCAAATCTAGACAGGATATGATCTTGAAGGAATTTTATGATAATTGAATCTGTGGCATTCCTAGAAAGGATGGCTTCTATCCATTTGGTGAAATAGTCTGTGGCTGTGAGTATCCATCTATGTTGGGCAGATGAGGCAGGATGTATTTCCCCAATGAAGTCTAGGCCCCACTGTTGGAAAGGAGCTTCAACAGTGATTGGTTGAAAGGGTAAGGGAAGTAGTTTTCTCCTGCCTTCAAATATTTGGCATTTATGGCAGGCAACTATCATTTTTTGGATATCCTGAAAGAGGTTAGGCCAGTAATAACTAGCTATAAGGATTTTATTAGCAGTGGTTTTCCAATTTAGGTGGCCTCCACATTTTCCTTCATGAAACTCATGACTGATCCTTTCTGCATCAATCTCAGGAAAACATTTAAGCAATAAACCACTGAAATTATTCCAATATAAACAATTATCTAAATGTAATATTCTGAAATGGAAATCAACAGATTTTTCACCACTGAAATGTTCCTTTGTCAGAAATATGAACAAGGATATTTCAGAGATGGACTGAGTGGGAATTTATCGGATATGTTACCTCTAAAAAGAGGATGAGTTTCAGAGGTTAGCTGGCCCCTTCTCAGGCTCTGTCTATAGCTATGTAAATCTTACCCCTTGGGAAAACTTAGGAAGCAAGCAGTAAAAATTCATTTCTGGCCATGCATGAAATAAATACTAAAATGAGCTCTTAGATCCCATAGACATAGAAATAAAAAATATAAATCCAAGAATAGAGTTGAAACAAAGCAAAGTAGGTGGGCTAAATAGATCTCCCACTACTAGTATTGCCAGAAAGTGCTAAAACCCCAAGACTATAAAATACCGAAGTTGCTGTTTGATGGAATACAAAATATGTGAGAGTGTTTATACTCATAAAATGAAGGAAACAATAGATATACTCATATATTAATAAAAAATTCTCAAGGAATGAGATCTAGTCTCCTTATACAAAAAGCAAGACAACCCGGCAAGGGTTTCTTGTCAAACACTTTAAATACAAATATAATATTCAGAAATTTCTGAATAATCACTGCAACATGAAGCATGAGAGTGTAAGAGGCTTATAGAAATCTTATTTTATGCAGATCCTTCAAAGTCTTCCTCCCATGAGATAATGAACCTCTCAATCACAAGGTAAAACCACAAGGAAGCCACCAAACCCTGCAATGAAATAAGCCTCCCAAAATAACGCAGTTCCTAGCTACAACTGTGCTGGAAACTATGAGAAGTGTGTGGTATGATACCACTGATCTGAAATCTGCTCCAAGACCCTCCTAACAGATCTCTGGATGAAAGGAAATCTCCCTCCAACAAAAGATTAGCTTAGAAAGTGAGATCTCAATCCCTTCCACTGCTGCACCCAACAACACTGCACAATCTATGGTAAAGCTCTGCAGATGAATATGGCTGAAGCTTGGCCTAAAAATATGATGTGGAATGATGAATTCAAGCTCTCACAATGAGGCTCCTCAAAGGAAGAGGTGTGATTACCGCCTGGGAACACCCAAGTGCTAAACAACATTGCTACTCTGCTAAACAGCAAGAGTGAGAAAATGTCTAGAGAGACATGAATAATGATCTAAAACATGAATAAAAATTCCCCCATCCTCTTCCTCATATATAATACGAGTTTTCTTCTCCTTGGTCCCACCCAATTAGGTCTCCTCTATCCAAAGATGCACTTCCCTCCAAAATTGCGTTATTCTTCCTAGGGTTTCTTCTCCTCCAAGACTGTGCAGTTGACCAAGTCAAAGCAACTACATTTTATCCTTGTTCACACATAGAGGTATTTTATTGAGATTGAAAGAGTGTATTCTTTTTCACTTGGAGTGTTTTTATCCTCCTTAGGAGACTAATGGGCTTTTCTACCCATTTATTTTCCAACTATAGCTGCTGCTAACTCTAATGTTCCATTTAGCTTGGAAGCTAAAAATTTGGAACATTATAGTCCTCCCCTCCAAAATATTTTCTTTTCCTCAAGAAAATGCATAATGAGAGAAAAATATATCCCCTCTTCCTCATGTGGCCTCCATCAATAACCTCCATCACTGCATCAAGAGAATCTGCAAATAAACTGTCATCTAATGTTCCCTCCCAAGTGTGCATAACCAAAGTGTCTGCATAAATCAAAGGAAGAAAGTGTGAATGGAAACATGCTATATTTCTCATGGCTTCCACAAAGTAGGAGTGATGATAAACATGGTGAATGATTGCCTCCCTCATCCATGCAATCATCCAAATGAAGTGAGTCACCCTCCAACATGGTAACTCCTGAAAATATTCTTCCACCTTGTGCTCCTGAAATGTAGGTGGGCTGAATAAGTGAACATGATAGGAAAGAGGGCCTATCCCACACTGTCCTATTATCCACTTATGATAAGTGTAGGAGGTATGCTGATCTTGGGCTGCAACATGATTTCCCTCCAATGGCAAGAAGAAGATTGAGCCTCCAAAGACTCCTCCTCCAAAATCATGAGTCATGCCACCCAAACCATTCCATTCAAGATGAATGGCACATCATAACCACATGGCATCCAAATAAAAATATGGCTAAAGATTATGTGCAATTTTAGATGATACATATGGTCTCTCTGGTGGATACAACGCAGTTCTCCCAACTGCTGCTTGAGAATGCAATATGGAAAGTGCTCCTACAACAAGTTACAAGTTGTATATGTTTGTTCTCCCAACATGGGGAAGTAAGCATCAATGTATATCAGCTGTAAATATATAAAATAATAGTACACTTTCCCAAATTCATGTATAGATGGGCTACTATCATCATAAACATTGGCCCTAAAGTGACCATCAAATCCAAAAATATTCTTGCTCTCATATGGAGCAATGCACTGTTTACATAGGGTGAGAAAGTACAAATACTCAATAGAGTAATCAATAAGCACATCAATGTCCTTCCTACCATGCATCATGTGTGAGCTGAAAGTGAGGCCCATGTATAAGTTCCCCCATGAGAATTCTATCATAAAAATCTGCAAAAAGAAGGGGTACATATACTCCTTGGAACACTCCATCAATAAGAACACTCTCCCATGTGACAGTGATATAGGCCTTAGAAATAAGGCTCCATGACTCCTCTTTTTCACATTCCATATGCCAAAGTCATCCACCATCATGCTTCTTTGTGAGAAGTTCTCCTTCCTATATGGAAGTATCTCATGATCCTTCAATGCTGAAGGGTAGCCTCCTTGCACCATGAATGTGCCTTTCTTCTCTTCAGAAATATCATGAAAAGTATGGGAAGAATTTTTCTAATACTCTCCCAAGTGATACCATAGAAACAAAAACCTTTGTTGCTGCCTCATCTCTCCCTCATACAAGCTTCCTTTAAACAAAGATACAACAACAATACATGGAAGCAAGATGCAATAAAAACAAGTTGCCAAATGGAAACCGGAGAGTGAATCTGGGTCCTTCTCATGGAACCAGCGCAGTGCCCCCTTGGCCTGCATTAGAACAAGAAATAACAATGCTTTGCTAGCCACTTGTTTTCTGCCATATTCATCTCATAAGATGATAACATGAAGTTACAATATGGTGTCATTGGTGCACACCAAGGGACATATGGCTTCCCCCACAGCTGATCAAAAAGATATCCAAAATCAATGCTACAAGTAGCTGCAAGTACATCATCATATAATATGCAAGAAGAATTAAATATTCTTGATACATCATGCTTTCTAGTTTCTGTCCACCTCTTCTTTCTCTGAAATGCAATGGCTTGAGATCTCATTGCAACCTCTTATTCTTTGAGACCCCCTTGGAATCTTAATGCATTTTCCCTCTTTCTCTTGAGATCTGAAGATGGATGAGAGTAAACTCATCTTATTCATCCTTGAGCCCTCTGCTTCTAAATTTCGAACTTCACAGGCTGATCCAAGTTCGAAGCTTTGATACCACTATAATATTCCGAAATGGAAATTAACATATTTTTCACCACTGAAATGTTCCTTTTTCAGAAATATGAGCAAGGATATTTCAGAGATGGACTGAGTGGGAATTTACTAGATATGTCACCTCTAAAAAGAGGATGAGATCCAGAGGCTATCTGGCCCCTTCTCAGGCTCTGTCTATAGCTATGTAAATATTCCCCCCTGGGAAAACTTAGGAAGGAAGTAGTAAAAAGGTATTTCCAGCCATGCATGCAATAAAATACTGAAATGAACTCTTAGATCCCATATATACATCAATAAAAAATCTAAATCCAAGAATAGAGCTGAAACAAAGCAAACTAGGTGGCTAAACAGATCTCCCACTACTAGTATTGCCAAAAAGTGCTAAAACCCCAAGACTGCAAAATACCGGATTTGCTGATTGATGGAATGCACAGTATATGAGAGATTTTATACTCATAAAATGAAGGAAACAATATATATACTCATATATTAATAAAAAAATCTCAAGGAATGAGATCTAGTCTCCTTATACAAAAAGCAAGACAACCCGGCAAGGGTTTCTTGTCAAACACTCTAAATACAAATATATTATTCAAAAATTTCTGAATACTCACTGCAACATGAAGCATGAGAGTGTAAGAGGCTGATAGAAATCTGATATGATTCCGATCCTTCAAAGGCTTCCTCCCATGAGAGAATGAACCTCTCAATCACAAGGAAAAACCACAAGGAAGCCACCAAACCCTGTAATGAAATCTGCATCCTAAAATAACGCAGTTCCTAGCTACAACTACGCTGGAAACTCTAAGAATTTTGTGGTCTGATACCATTGATATGAAATCTATTCCAAGACCCTCCAAAAAAATCTCTGGATGAAAGGAAATCTCCCTCAAACAAAATATTAGCTCAGAAAGTGGGATCTCAATCCCTTCCACTGCTGCACCCAGCAACACTGCACAATCTCCAGAAAAGTTGTGCTGATGAATATGGCTGAAGCTTGGCCTAAAAATATGACATGGAATGATGAATTCAATCTCTCCCAATGAGGCTCCTCAAAGGAAGAGGTGGGATTCCCGCCCGGGAACACCCAAGTGCTAAACAACACTGCTACTCTGCTAAACAGCAAGAGTGAGCAAATGTCTAAAGAAACATGAATAATGATCTAAAACATGAAGAACAATTCTCACATCCTCTTCCTCATATAGAATACAAGTTTTCTTCTCCTTGGGCCCACCCAATCAGGTCTCCTCTATCCAAATATGCACTTCCCTCCAAAATTGCGTTATTCTTCGTAGGGTTTCTTCTCCTCCAAGACTGCGAATTTGACCAAGTCAAAGCAGTTGCATTTTATCCTTGTTCACACATAGAGGTGTTTTATTGAGCTTGAAAGAGTTTCTCCTTTCACACTTGGAGTGTTTTTATCTTCCTTAGGAGACTAATGGGATTTTCTACCCATTTATTTTATGACTATAGCTGCTGCTAACTCTAATGTTCCATTTAGCTTGGAAGCTAAAAATTTGGAACATTACACTAAAATGCAGTAATTAAAAAATTTTAAATTTAAGAATATGGCCTTTGTTTTGGACAAACCATGAGGTGCATTGATATTAGTAAGCACATATAAAACATCAGCATACCAAGAGGAATTAAGGAAATGATATTCCACAAGTGGAGCTGGTAATTTTATATGTTCATCTAGTGCATCTATCATGTTTATATCAAGTGCTTGTAAGTTAGATTAATCCATTAACTATGCTAGGCCTTGACCCTTGATGATTTTAGTGGGTTTAATTTCCAAATCATATTCCAGTATCATAGCAATCCACTTTCCTCTTTTGCCATCAGGGTCTTGTGATATAATGTCCTTCACCACTACATGAGGCACAAATGCAATAATGTGAGAGTGTAAGATATAAACTATGAAATATTTGAAGGCCTTGACCCATGCATAGGCATGTTTCTCCATTATATTATATTTCAGAGGTGCATCCCTCAGTGCTTTGCTAAAAAATGAAATTGGCTGCTCTTGTCCTTCTGGATTTTTCTATAATAGGACAGCAGCCACAGTATGTTCTGATGCAAATGAAAATATGAGGAAGTCCTTAGTGAAATTAGGACTAATGAGAACTGGTGCTTGGGTAAGTGCATGTTTAACCATTTTAAAGGATTTCTTTTCTTCCAGTGTCCATTTGACTCCCATCTCTTTCTTTAGCATGTTTTTCATGTTCTGAAGGAGTTCTACTAGGTTGGGTATGAACCTTCTCAGGAAATTAATCTTTCCAATGAAATATTAGAGTTCTTTGATGTTTCTAGGGTGACTAATTTGCAATATACCTTCAACCCTTTTTGGGTCTATTTTAATCCCTTTTTCTGATATGATATGACCCAGAATTTTTCCCTCTTGGAGACCAAACAATGTCTTCTTGGGATTTAAAGATAGCCCAAACCTCCTACATTTCTCAAATAATTTCCTGAGGTGTGCTAGGTTTTCTTCATCTTTTTTTGAATAGATTGTGATGTCATCTAAATAAATCACCATGAAGTGTCCTATTTCTTATGAGAAAGCAATATCCATGGCTCTTTGAAAGGTGGCACCTGCGTTCATTAGTCCAAAAGGCATCTTTACATACATGAAGGTGCCCCAAGGAGTAGTGAAGGTTGTTTTCAGTTGATCTTCAGGTAGTACCAAAATTTGGTTATATCCTGAAAAACCACCTAGAAAAGAGATCCTTTTGGAACCAGCTACCCTTTGTAATATATGTTCCATTTTAGGTAGGGGGTATTTGTCCTTTAACGAGGCTCTGTTCAAGTTATTGAAGTCAATATAGAGCCTAATTTCTCTTGTTTTCTTCCTCATATCTACCATATTAGAAACCCATTCCGAGTATATCACAAGGACAATGATTCCAACATCATACATTTTCCTAATTTCCTTCTCAACCAGAGGTAATTGCACATGGTTTATCCTACGCAATTTTCGCCTGAATGGTTTCTGGTTTTTCTTGAGAGGTATCTTGTGCTAAATGGTATTTGTGTCATATGCCTTTAAATCCTCATAGCTCGAAGAAAAAACATCAGAAAATTCTTTAAACAACTCAATATATTTCAGTTTAATGTGAGCTAGCAATATTTTAGATAGTTCGATCATTTTGGGTTTGTCTTTACTGCCTATGTTACATTCCTCGATATCATAATCGGTGGGTTCTATTGTTGGTTTCTTGGCAACGTCATTAAAATCAAACAAGTCTTCTAGAGGTGCTAGTCCTTTGGGTAAGCATTTGTCTTTGGACTGTAATACCTCTATGTCTTCTTTTTCTGAGTTTATGTATTCTTCTGTTTGATTTTCAAACTCACTGGTTAGTAGATCTATTTCTGCAATGGGAGGAGGTTCCTTTTGGTCATGTTGTTCCTCATCTAGACGGTTTTTATCATACTTTCAGTCTGAATTAGGAAATTCAAACTCATTTCTAAACTGAAAAAATTCCTCTATCTGTTTATCTCCCTCAAAGACCTGCCAATATTTTTCATTGTCTGGGAAAACTGGCCTATATTTCAATTTGACATTGAATTTCTTATTGTCATAGGTTTTTTGACATGAGCTAGCAGTGCAAGCTAATCCATTGGCAAGGATTTTTTGGCTTCTAGGGACAAAAACAAGTTCATATGCCTCAAAATTTTGCAAAAGGTCCATGGCATCATTTCTATAGGCTCTTAGTCTTGGATGTTTAGCAGTGTATTCTCCATTTATCTGCCTAATGATCAGTTCAAAATCTCCATGAAAAACTATCCTCTTGGCTCCTAATTTCTTCAGTGACTGCAATCCTAAGAGGAGTGCTTCATACTTTGCTATGTTATTAGTGCATTGGAAATTTAGCTTGTATGCATGGCTTTCAGCATAATTGTTCTCAGTGTTGTGAAGTCATACACCTACTCCTGCACCAGTTTTATTACAATACCCATCAAAACTCATACTCCAAAGAGGGCTAGTTTCAGGTATTATTTTCATTGTTGTCCTATTTTTCCGGTGTGTTCTAACTGTCATAATGCAGCTCTATGGGTCCTACAACATGTTTGGATTGGACTTATTCCGTAAGGTTTTCATGGAGTTCCAACCTTTCTTCTTGACTCCCTTGATTTGCACTAATCTGATGGATATTCGGTTGCTCATGCTCTCTCTTTTGTTTTTTTCAAATTTCAGCTTTGTCACACTGTTTGAGAGCTTCTCCCTCAATTTCCGTTATGTTGGGTGATTGCTCACTATCCAACTCTAGTTCACCAAAGATTTCATCATTGCAAATAATGAATGAGTCTAGGTCTGTGTGGACAGAATAAAGAGGGGAATTCTCTGATTTTTCTTAACTACTCACCATAAATTTCATGTGTGATTCCCTATAAAGTCTCCTAAGTTGACTGAAGACAGGGATGGTGGCATATGTCATTTCCATTTGCATGGTGTTGATTATATCGTTCACCCTTAATTTTATGAGAAAGATCATAAGGGTATATTACCTGAATGCATTCAAATGGCGAAGGTTTGAAAAGTTGTGAAGGGGAAATACGATTAATTGAGCCATATATCAAAAATGGACATGCACACCTTGAAATAAAGCAGAAATATAGCTAAGGTTATGACCAAAATAGAAAATATTTCAAAGGCGCAAAGAAACAAATATAATGTGGGGCCCACTTATAATCTATACGCATATGAACGAAGGTTGCAAGCACAATTTAGGGGGGGTCGCAGACGAGAGGGGTTAGGTAGAGCCTTACCCCCCCAAGAATCCTGATGACGTGTCAAAGAGCAGGACATGAGGTGGGCATGGGCTTTAGAGCTATTATGAAAATCGCCTTGCATCCCTAGTGGGCCAGGTCCCAATGTACAGTTGTTACCACGATCCAACAATAAGGTAAGTCCTAGGACAGCCAGTACAGAGACCAGTAATGGCATTTCACCTGACATTCGGTATTCACCTAACAAGAGTCTAACACCCAATACATTTATGCCGCGTGTCTCACAGTCAGCGTCCTTATGATGTCATCCCTACTCGTTTTACCCCGCCCTCTTTTCGTGAGCTGCTTCGAGCCTGTATAACTATTTTCCATAAATTACTGTGGTAAAATACTCTTGGATTACGATAACGATATAAGCGAAAGCAAGCGCACAGTACCAGGTCTTCCTAGTCGTTGTCTATACCCCTGCGTCACTTTCCCAAGCATTTTTCTACTTCGCAGGTATTCCATCCCTTTCATTCCATTTGGTTTCCTTTTGTTTTTCAAATTCTATGATGGTCATGGGTAAAGTCACAACCAAGAAGACAGAGCCTGAAACTCCCCAAGTTCGTGAGTCTAGGGCTGTCCCTGGGCTTGATCCATTCACAGACTCGCAAGCCGACATCTATGACCCGCAATACCCATTTCCCATTAGCAGCATCAAGCCTGAGCTGTTTAGAAAACATTTGGAAAATAACTATAGGTTCCATGTCATTTTTTCTGGTTTGTATCATCAAATAACCCCCCTAGTATACCTAGTGGTCGAATTCATCTGTTGGCTCTGGGACACCTACTATGAACATCGGGGCATGTTCCTTTCAGCTCAGGGGAACAAAATCTTCTCTGTTTCTCCCGAAACCATCAGAAAAGCCCTTTGTTTTCCTACTAGTTCGAACTATGTTAGTTTTAATGAAATAACACTATCTCATTAGTTTTCAAAACTGCCATGGAGACAGCAGAGCGATTTCATCGCCGCCATAACCGACTCCCATTTCACAACTCTCCCCACTGCAGATTCAGTACCCTTAACCCTATTCAAGGAAGACATCCAGCTTATCCTTGCTCTTATCGTGGGTCTCCTAGGTGTGGAAGGTTTTGGGCAAGCCTCAAAAAATTGCATAGCTTTTTTGTGGTTAATGTCTCAACCCGGGGTTGTTTTAGATATTCCTCGTTTTCTAGCCTCCACCATTCAAACTCAGTTCTGGGAGCTCTCAAACATGGGCCATTTTTGTTTTTGTTCTATGGTCTTTTATCTTTTCCTCTTCCAGCATGCTGATAAATTTGAGGGTTTGAGTTTAGATAAGGTCTACAGAATAAACTCTTAGCCAAGACTAATTTTTGACTAGAGCCCCGCAACTCATCAACTGGAAAATGGGGTAGGCTACTCAAGTTTCCTAAATGATTTCATGCCTATATCTTACACCATCATCCATGGTTCTCCTCTGCCTAGGGCTTTTCCTGAACTAAGGAAATGGTTACAGTACAGTGAAGCTCAAAGCACTGGGGATTGGTACCTTTTTGATAATTACATCGAAATCAGGGTTTATGGAGCCAAAGTCTCTCCCTATCAATTGCCAATTTTTCCTGCCCTGCATATTTACGCTTTGGAATACCTCAGGAAGACCTTAAAATATGACCAACTTCATTTCCTCCCTGTGAAAATTTTTTTTATCCTGAAACTCCCCACAACCATTTTCCCTTTCGTTGTTAATTCAAGGCATGCCCTTCCCATGGTGGAAGATCTGCTGAAAGGCATGGATTTGAGGCAAGGGAAAGCTTGGCCTTACGATCTGAAGGGCATCATTTCTAATAGGAGGAAGAAGAATAAATCAACCCCTTATATTCATGAAACAAGGCCTTTCATTGAGTGGAGAGCTAATCTTGAAAAATGGCCTTTGCTTTCGCAGATGGAGACTGATTCATCTACGATAGGAGAAAAAACAGATACTGCTTCAACCAGGGAAGTAGGTAAGAAACAGGTAGAGTAGGTAGGTGAATTAGGAGAGGGTTCTCCCCCTTTCAAGAAACAAAGAACAAGGACCAGTGAAGTAGAGGTTATGGGAGACGAACTGCTGCTCCAGGATGAAATACCTTATGTGGAATCAAACAAGAGTAAAGCAGGAATCAAAGTGCTACGAGATAGTATGGCCTCTTTTGACTTCTAAGAAGTTTCACAAGCCATCGTAGCCATCGGAGCAAGCGAGGGTAGGACAAGGAACATAGCAATCAAAGATAAACACTAGTCCGATCTTGAAGGGTAAGTTGACAAATACCAAACCAGGTTCTCATCTGCAATAGATTTGGATAAGGAGCAGCTACTAATGGCTATGAATGAAGCCATTTTGAACCTAGATGCTAGTACCACCAGCTACAGGGCATTGGAGATAGCCATAGATATGTCATGGGTTCCAACAATTGACAAAGGCAATCTATTCCAGTGCTTTGGTGACATGCTCAAAGATGAAGTGATACGACTCTCCGTTACTATGAGAAGATTGCGGAGTAAACATAACCAAGTATTAGTGAACCTTAGAAGGGAGAAGAATAATTCTCGTGCACTCACAAACAACTTACACAGTCTCCAGGAGGTGATAAAGGGGAAAGAAAAAGGCGTAACATACCCCCAGAGTCATCTTATCGAGGAGTTGCAAAAGCAGGTCGTAACCTTGAAACAAAAAGTGAATATACTGGGCTCTCATCATGTACAGACAGCTGAGTTAGTCCAAGTAGAAAAAGATAAGCCAAGCTTGGCCGATTCTTTTACAAAAGAGAGGGAGGAAAAATAAAATATCTTGGAAGAGATGGTCGTTCTACAAGAAAATATGAATGAATTGCAGATAACCTGGGACACTCATGTATGCGCTCCACCCACCCCATAAGGGACTAGCTTGCTTTCTGAGCAGTTAACTTCTGCACTGGCCACAATTGAAACAACAGAAAAATAGGCCTCAATAACACGTCAAAGGATCAGCGAGCTCGAAGCACTCTTTTCCGAGAACTCCAAGAAGCTTAACGCTATGCAAAAGGAAATCTAGGAGGGGAAACAGGAAAAGGCGCATCATGAAAAACCATATGTGAGCTTACAAGTCGTATGAAAAGAAAAATTACCCTCCTGGATGCCAGACAATTGATCTGGGCTGAGACCATCATAGAGGTGAAAAAGTGCTGGGCATTTCTAAATGTTTTCGAGGAAATGAAGTCAGTTGTGCACCTTCTCAGAAGGAAGCTTCACGAAGGAAATACCGATGCATCCAACAGAGTTCAAAGCGCAAGAAGGTATATCTCTTTCTTGAAAGAATTAAAACTAGAGGATGTGGTAAAGTAGGGTATCAAGAGAAGGTTCATGGAAGCCGCAGAGTGTCAAAAGGTAATAGAAAAAGAGTCTACTCGTAGTATGGCCTTGAATGTCTTAGAAAAAACGACGACCAGTTTAGAACGGTTTGAGGTGGATTGGGCTGAAATAACACTTGCGGGACTCCCTCATGCTAGGAGCCCACCAATGTAGTCCTACAACCATTACCAGTGTATGAGGCCCATCTGAAAGAGGAAATGAATCAGACCAACGAACCCTCTGAGAAGTCTACTCGCCTCAAACCTGAGACCATAGTTTCTTTCCTCAGTAAAAATTTTGCACTCCTGCACCAAGTGAAACATAAAATTCCTGTTGATGCAAACTATGATGAACTTACGGAAGCTTACATCAGAGCAGAAGGCTTCACAATGATGCCCAAACTTGCAGTAGACACCTGGCTGAGGTGCACAAATTATGCCAGTCTGTTAGCCAGCTCTTCCGCAAATGTCCTGTTACCTGCTTCACCCATTTCTTCGACCCATTCTCACCAGTGAAGATTGTTAACTCATGATTCAACCCTCGAGGCCTTTAGCTTTGTTTTTACTTTCTACTTTCAAGTTCCGAGTGAAATTCTTATTTCACTCTTGCATTTACTTTCTGTTAGAATAGTTTTAATATTTTATTTTGAAACGACCATGAGCCTGATTGTAAATGATGAGAAGCGTTATACCTCATCTTGAATTTTGTTATTTTGATTAGGACTAGTAACTACGCACTAGCACGCGGGGAAGATATTTTCCCAAAATATCTTCTCGCGTATGTTCTTAGAGAATTCTATAAAAGTAGTAAACTGAGACAGAGAAAAGGTTCCATATTTTCAAGAGAATTTACTAAAGAGAAATCTGTATGTATTTTTGTTGATATTTTGATATTAATGTTGAAGAGCACATTGGGTTTCGGTGATAAGGAGTTTGGTTTCTACTGGGGATTCTGATCTGAATGCTTCACAGTCTGTAACTCTCTTTTATGTTTTTTACTGTAAATTTGCATCTCGTTCATTTCCATATTTCTCATATCTGTGTTTTGGAATGTGAGTGCTCACATGTTTAGGTGTGAATTTATCATTAATTGATACTCATATTTCTTCATGTCTAGCACTTTAAATATGGCTCAGGCAAGAAATGTCATTTCATCTTTGACTTCTACCGTAGTTCTCCTGATATTTGCAGCAATGGAAATTTATCTTTAAAATTTATTCTCATGTATGGATTCTTATCACTATATAAGCCTAGTAAATTTCAATACTCATTTCTAGATCTTGTTTCTGTTACTATTAGTATCCTCCTCTTTTCTTACACAATTACCACCATCTGAATATTTACCTCTGTGAACCACTTTAGAATCCAACCCCCTTTTTCAGCAAGCTATCTTAAAATCGTCGGATACGTTTTATATCAAAGTTCACATTCTGTTGTTACAGAATCACCTTTGTTGTTTTTAAGTATTGAAAGTCTTGGTTCCACTTACACCAAACTTATCTGCTCAGATTTGATAGCATGAGAGCCCCTTTTCTTGGCAACCTTTAAAAGTTGAACTACATGCTCCTTGCTAATTAAGATGTCCTAGGCACTGGTATATTGCAACTCAATGATGTCTCTAGGAGTGACAACATCTTTCTGGCACCGTTGCCGAGGATACGAAGTTGAGAAAAGATAAATCCCTGGGCCTGACAAAATATTTATTCACTCTTCAAAACAAGTGAGCAAGAAGAGTTGAGAGTTGTAGATCACTCACCTTGTTGACTTCACTATTAATTATAAGATAAATCTATTTGTAGTCCTAACTTCCTGAAAGCCACATCTGAGGTCAAATACATCTTAGTCGAAGAAACCTTCAGTGTCTGACCTAGAAAAGATTTTACACAAGAGAGGTTGGAGAGAAAGGTAGTAAGTCCATACAGATATCCCTATATTTTTTTTGGAAGACTCACCATCCTCCTCCTCCCAAATAGCCCAAAATCAAGGTCCTAACTCTTCTGTAAAAAACCCTGATTACTTTTCAGATAATCCTTCCCTGGGAAACGTTCAAGTGAAAGACGAATTTGAATCCATAGATACCACCAGCTTCTTTCTTCATCCCACTCCCGAAGCTGAAGAAGTCAAAGAAGTCACCAAAGTTTCTACTATTAACAATCCATATTTTCCATCAGCACCTCAAGCCTCTATCCAATACATATTTTTGGAGAGGAAAATCCCCTCTATGGACAAAGGCAATCCATACTAGCCCAGATCGAGTCTAGCAAAAATTAGACACACAGTGACGTAGGTCTCTAGTTACAAAAATGAAAAAACATGATGAGTTTCCTACCTCAGGTCCTATGCAATGGTTTTCTAAGAAAGGATGATGCTTCCCATCCTCCGCTTTGGCAGATCATGATCCTTCCGCTTAACACATCTGAACACCTGCACACATGCGAAGACACACAATGATACACATCATAGAATCTAAATCTTGTAACCATACATCAGTCAAAGAGGATGTAATCCATTGCATCAAAGACAAAGACACATGAATGAAACCATAATCAAAGTTGTTTTTCATTAATAATAATGAAAGAAAGATACAACCTGTTGTACACATTGACCCCTGCATATGAATTTTTGGTCCACTGCCTTTTCTGAATCTATTTCAAATCCCTGCCGTGGCCTAAAATCCTCATGCTCCTGTTTGATATTACCATCTCCGCCCGAAAAAGTCCGTCCTGCAAATATTAAAACCCATAATTTAAGATTTATCGGGCCCAGCCCCAAAGATTTTAGCCTTCCCTATTTTGGTTTCCATATGTCCCGAGCGCAAAACCTCAGCCAAAAGGAAAGGGGCTTAACAATAAACGTATTGCAGGCGCAATTGTAACTGTCAGATTAAAAAAAATCGAGGGCCCGCTATTAAACCATCTGTGGTGGCCCCCGCGTGCAGAAAACTAGCGGTTAATTCCGCACCGCCTCCACCAGGTCGGTGGTTTCAAACCAAAGGCCAGCGATTCCATTGAATATGTGACGCGTGTCTTTGGTATTGGCCCGAAAAACCACTTTTTCGTGCGTTAAATGTTGAACAATGGCCGAGCAGCGGAACTCACCAGCGCCGTTGGATCTGTCGACCTCGATCCAATGGCGGATATCCTCCAAAGCTGCTCGCCCGTTAACTCGTGTCCGTCGTGTCCTATGGCCCACCATTACGCCGCTCCCGTTGCCTTTGAGCTGTTGATCTGTCTTCCAAAATCTAACGGCCCAGAATCCAGTCCTCGCTGTCTGTTGACTCTGCAGCCACGTCACCCTCCCACCTGTCCTTCGTACATCCATGTGTCATTCTCTCGCGTGTCCATGTCATTTTCTCCTGCCATATATATATATGTGTGTGTGTGTTTTTATTTGTGTTCATCATTCTCATTCTTCACGTTCAAACTGTTTTACGCGGAAGGTTTACGTTTCAGAGCCCCCATCTTATTTTCTCCGCCAACCTGCACGCTCTTATCACTCAGCCATGTCCTCACTGCCATTATTGTCGACACCTCCTCGTCCATCCCACTTCCACTTGGTTTTTCTAATGTATTGGTGGATTTTGCAGGGTTTCAACAAACGGAAAGATATTTTAATTCACAGTTTTGGCTGCAGCAATAGAGCATCTCAGAATACAATTCAATCGAATTTGTCATTATGAAGAGGGGTCCTGAAAGCTGCCATGATAATACATCCATCGCAGGAGCAGTATTTTAAATCTTTCGAATTCTCCAAGGACAATTTAAAAGATGACCAGTCAACATATGGGGATATAAATGTTCCGGCAAAGAACAACAGCAAAGAATTAAAGATTTCAACAACCTCACTGAAGATTATGAACTCGTATCTAGTGTTAAAAGATAAGGGGATGGGACCAGATATTTTCCAGATCAAGCCGAGGGTACAATACATTAAAAACCATACCCTATAGATTATATTTCAGCTGATTTTCTTCTCAGGAAAGTACAGAAGGTTCATGAAGATTTTCTCTTATGCCGTGTCTCTGGAGAGATCTTCTTCCAAGTTCACTTATTCTTGCAAGCAATCTCAAGGTTTTATTGCAACATATTTTCCCCCTCCAGCCAAGTACATAGCATTTGTATATTTTATTATTTGTGTCTTGTTTATAAGGAGATTTTCATCCTCCAACATTTATTTCTAGAGGCAGATTGTAAAGTAGTGTCATTTATATTTAGTCATTCACAGTGTGGGCGCGAATGTCTTCCGCCATTTTGTTCAAATTAATTCATTAAATGTGCTCCATCTACCTCCTTCTCGAGAATTCTCTATCTTTTCTATAAAAACCCAGAAATAAGACATTAGAGGGGTTCCATATTTCTATCAGCAGACTGTGCAGTGAAAGGCTTTTGTATACATTTTGTAACACTTCTATATGAAGGCTCAAAGCCCATAGCGTCTCAGTGAGGAGGATTTATAACTATAATGAGGATTCTGGTCTCTAGTATCTCACAGTATGTAATTTTCTCTTATGTGTTAATACAATATCTCATTTCATGCTTATTATCTTCTTGTATCATGTTCTAGAATGCGAGTGGCTCACTAATCTTGAGTAAGGATTCATCCTAGTTGATGCCCATACTGGGATTAGTCAAGCGCTTTAAATAGGCCTAGTCATGATATAATGTTCCATGTTCATCTTATCCATATTTTCTGCTATATTAGTTACTTGAAGAGGGTGCTTTTAAAACGCCATTGTCATGTATGGATTCTTAGTTGGATAAGCCCATATGTGATTCTGTTGTGTATCTGGGTATCAGTCTCATGTTAGCTAGTATCTCCTACATGCTTCCTCACTGCACTCACTTCCTGATATTTGATTTCTGTGGTATATTATCTGAACTGGCCCTCTTTGCAGTAAGATTTCTCTTAACTGTCTGATGCCTTTGTATTGGATTTTTGCATGATGTTCCTACACTACTCTTATCTTTGTATCAGCTTCTGAGAGAGATTGGTTCCATTTAAAATAATTTCCTTGTTCAACAAGAGATAGTAAGAGAGCTTTCGGATTGACAACCCAAGCTATATGATGAGCTCCTTTCTATATTAAGATGTCCTAGGCACTGGTCTATGGCAACTCTAGACTGTCTCTAGGGGTGACAAAATTGTCCACAACATCTTTCTGGTGCCGTTGTCGGGGACTGAATTTGAGAATATCAGTTTCCCTGGGCCTCGAAAAAAAATTTTCACTCTCTAATCAGGTGAGCACAGAGAGTTGAAGAGTTGCATATCTCTCACCTTGGCGACTACACTGCTTTCATTTGACAAATTTATTGGTAGTCCTGGCTCCTCGTAATCCACATTTGAGGTCAAATCCATTTCAGTCAAAGACACCTTACGTGTCTGACCCAGAGAAGATCATTCACAAAAGAGTTTGGAAGGAGAGGAAATCAGTTCGTGCTGAAAACCATGAATATTCTGTTGAAGATTATCTGCCCTCTTCTTCTCAAGAAATCAGAACAGAAAATCCCGAGTTTTAGTCAGAAACTCCACGTAGAGGAAGTGCCTGGATTGAAGAAGATTCTCATCCTACTCTTGAGGCTGAGGAAATCAAAGAAGTCGCAGAAGTTGCTGCTGTTAACCGTGAACTATTCCCAACCACACCTTAGGCTTCTGTGAAATTTATTCCCATTGTTATACATACCCCACTTCCTCCTACTCCTCTTCCTTCATTTGTATCTCAAACTGTTGCACAACCCCCACCTCATCCAATGGCTAATGTTCCTTCTTTTCTACTGAATAAAGACGCTCCACTGGCCTTACCCCAAGTGCTAAATGATATGCCTCAGGATTATTTGAAGATACTGCCAAGATTCAATGGTGAAAATGAAATAGATGCTCAGAAACATCTTGAGACCTTTTGCTCTTTTGCAGAAAACTTAAATGTTGAACATTTGGATGTGGTCTTAAGATTATTTGTACAGTATTTGGAGGGTGAAGCCAGAAAATGGTTCAAGACATTGGGAAATCGTTTAGTAACCACCTGGGACGAGATGAAAAATACTTTTCTCAGAAAGTGGGGAGAAAAGAAAGATTATGGTCAGTGTCTTACTGAATTTAATACTTTAAAGAAGAAGAAAAATGAAGGAGTGTTAGAGTTTATTAAAATATTCAACAAGTTATATTTGAGCCTGCCTCCTGAAATGAAGCCCCATGAAGCTGCTGCCAAGATAGTTTTTATAGCAGCCTTTGATTTTGACTTTGGATTCTCACTGAGAGAAAGAAAACCTGCCACTTTAGATGACGCTCAGTCAGATGCTCTGGAGCTGGAAGCAAACTTTTCCTCCACTGGGAAATTAAAGGGAAAAGTTGAGCAGGATACTAGGAGGAGAGGCAAAGAAGAGGTTTCCACCTCTAATATCGAGAAAGAATCAGATAAAATGGATGAAATAAGCAAGATGATTAAGAAGATGGTTAATCTTGAGTTGGAGGCTAAAAATGCAGCCCCCAAGAATTTCTATAATGCTCCAAACAGAGGATACAATCCTCAGTACAAAAGACCACCATTGCAGATATTGCCGAGAGAGACAAAGGAGCAGCAAGATCAGGTACCACATCCCTTGTACCTAGAAGGCCCAGCAGATGACTCCACTGAAGATGCTGATTATGGATTAGAAGATTCAAATCTCGCCTTTTCAAATAATGATGATATAGAGTGCCCATTGGAAGACGAAGAGGAAGAAGCAGAGATTGACCATTATTGTAAGCAATTTGCTGATTTCATGCAAGCACAATTCAATTTAAAGTATGATCTAAGGTCTTCAAGGAAGAGGACTAGAACTCAAGGACAAGAAGAGGAGCCACCTCAGAAGAAGCACCTGCTCAAAAGGAATCAGCAATAAAAAGAAACATAGAAAAAGGTAAGAGTCCTCTGAATGCTCCCTTGCAGCCTAATGATCAGATTCCTTCTTCTTCTAAAGTAGTGAGTCCTCCTAATGCTAAAATGATGTCAAAAGAAATTAAATCTTCAGCTGAAAATAAAGAGTCAAAAGAAGTAGTGATAGAAGAGCCCCCACCTGCTTTCAATCTGCAAAAAGAACTTGAGAAAATTAAGATTCCAGTCCCCCTGACCGAACTATTAAAACAACCTGTATATCAGTCTCAGGTTACTTCCTTCATGCTTCCCCCTAAAATAAAAATTGCACCTGATAGTTTAAACCTTCAAGAAGAAATACCCATGGTAGTCTTTGGCCCACATGTCGAGGAGATAGACCCCTCTACTCCTCCCTTTTATGTGTCTCTAGTTATTCATGACCTGCTGTTACACAATTGTATGTTAGATACTGGGGCTTCCCATAACCTTATGCCTCTATCTGTCATGGAACAACTAGGACTGCAAATAACCAGACCATATAAAGACTTATATTCATTTGATTCTAAAAGAGTAAAATGCTTGGGAATGATTAAAGACTTAGTGGTCAATTTGGCCCAAATTCCAGCAAAGAGTGTGGTCATGGACATTGTGGTTGCTGATATCCCATCCCGCTTTGGCATGTTGCTGTCAAGGTCCTGGGGTACAAAAATTGGCGGGTCAATCAAATTGGATTTAACATATGCTACTGTCCCAGTCTTTGGAGGCTAGGAAAGGAGATTATACAGGGAGACTAGATTTGTTAAAATGGTAACCAAGGCTGACTGCTCAGAGAATTCCCCAATTTATAACAAAGAGGGAGATTTTTCATGTTTGATGTTAGAGGAAAATCAAAATTTTACCCATGAGCCCCTTTTTGGTCAAATCCAAGCTGAGAAACCTAAAGAAGATCAGGAATCAGGAATTTGGACTTTGCATTTTGATGGGGAAAATTCAAGGGAAGGCAATGGAGCTGGGGTATTATTAATATCTCCTACAGGAAAATGGGTGCCATTGTCCTTTAAACTGGAGTATGAGGCTACCAATAATGTAGCTGAATATGAAGCTCTTCTTTTGGGACTGCAGACAGCTAGAAACATGGGCATCCAAAGTTTAAAAGTCATGGGAGACTCTGAGCTGGTGGTAAGGCAGATCATAAATCAATGTCAAACCAAGCATCCTCGGCTGGGAGCATATAGAAACGAAGTATGGGACATGGTGGAAAATTTCCTCTTGGCTTTTAACATACAGTTCATGCCTCGGGAGCAGAATAGAATAGCAGATTCTCTTGCTGTAGCTGCCAGTACATTCCGCCCTCCTCAGAATCCACTTTTAAGATATGAAGTGGAGGTACGTTACAGGCCATTATCCCAGATAATATTAAGCACTAGCAGGTATTTGAAGATGATGAACAGATGAAGAGATTCATGGAGACAGTGGGAGAATTCTCTAATATGGAGATTGATGATAATGAGGAAGAGGAAGCTGAAAATATTGTAGAAAACAAATGGGAAGAGAAGATAGCAGGTAATAAAGTGCTGCAGCTGAAAGGAAATGTTATACATAGAGGTCTGGTGCCTCTAGAAACATTATTTAACAAAGATGATGTTCCATTGCAGCCAAAAAAAGTGGTAGAAGAAAATCAAGTGGAAGATTTAAATCTGGGTACTCATGCTGATCCCAAAATTGTAAAATTATCCAAAAGGGTCCCAGGAGAATATAAAGAAAAATATTTGAAGTTGTTTCAATCTTATAAATATGTATTTGCATGGTCCTACCAGGACTTAAAAACTTTTGATGTTAATATAATGCAGCATAAAATTCCTTTGAGGGAAGATGCAAAGCCTTATAAGCAGAAGCTCAGACAGATAAATCCTCTGTTGCTTCCCTCTATTGAAAAGGAAATCAAGAAGCTGCTGAAGGCCAAAATAATTGTGCCATTGAGGTAATTAGAATGGGTAGCAAACCTTGTTCCTTTTCGAAAGAAAAATGGAGAAATAAGGCTGTGTGTGGATTTCAGGAATTTAAATAGAGCATCATTAAAGGATAATTATCCACTGCCTAAGATGGACCACCTCCTGCAGAAAGTGGTGGGAGCATCCAGAATGTCTATGATGGATGGATTTTTTGGCTATAATCAGGTGGTTGTTTTCCCAGAGGATTAGAAGAAAACAACATTTACAACACCATGGGGAACATTTATGTATGCCAGGATGCCATTTGGATTAATCAATGCAGGAGCTACTTTTCAGAGGGCAATGGACATAGCCTTCGTTAGAGAGCAGGACAAATTTTTGGTGGTATATCTTGATGATATCACAGTGTTTTCAAAGAATGATGATGAGCATATTGAGCATTTAAGAAGAAATTTTGAAAAATGCAGAAGGTATGGCCTATCCCTCAATCCTCAAAAATATTTATTTGCATTAGATGAGGGAAAACTCTTAGGGCACATTGTAACTAAAGATGGTGTGAAAATAGACCCTAAGAGAGTTGAAGTAATAAACAGTATTCCTTTACCTAGGAATAAGAAGGAAGTGCAGGTGTTTTTAGGTCGAATCAATTTTCTGAGAAGGTTTATTCCTAACTATGCTGAGATAGTTAGGCATATAACTGATATGTTGAAAAAGGATAATGAAGTAAGATGGTCCCAGGAGTCTAGAGATGCATTCACCAGGATAAAACAGGCATTTTTTGAAGCTCCTGTGTTAGCTGGTCCAGATTATGCAAAGCCATTTATGATATTTTCATTTGCATCACCCCATACAATTGCTGGAGTATTGTTGCAGAAAAATGAAGATGGATATGAGCAGCCTATAGCTTTCTTCAGTCAAGTGCTGCATGATGCTGAATTAAAATATAATATATTGGAGAAGCAGGCATATGCCCTGGTAAAGTCCCTTAAAGCTTTTAGAACCTATGTTTTGCAATCTCACATTACTGCATATGTTCCCACAGCAGCTGTCAAAGACATTCTTGTTCAGGGGGATAGTGAAGGTAAAAGAGGAAGATGGATTGCAAAAATACAGGAGTATGATTTGGACATAAGGCCTACTAAGTTGATTAAAGGACAGGGACTTGCTAAAATGTTATCTGAATCAAATCATCAAGCCTTGGGCATTAATTTATCCATGATAGCAAATGAAGAATCTGAGAAAGGAGAAGAGCAGCAAGGACTAGAGATGGCCACTCAAAAGGTACACATGAAATATCTCACTAGTCCTTGGTATAAAGAAATAGTTGAATATCTTTTAACACTTAGCTGTCCCCCAAGTTGTGATAAGATAAAATACAGAGCTGTAAGAATGAAATCCCAGAAATACATAATTGCTAATGGACAGCTATATTGGAGAGACCCTTCAGGTATATTACTATTATGCCTCACAGAAAGTGAAGTGGAAAATATAATGACAAAATTTCACGAGGGAATATGTGGAGGACATTACAGCTGGAGGGCTACAGCTCATAAAATCCTGAAGGCTGGTTTCTACTGGCCAAAATTATTTACAGATGCTTTTGCTTGGGCCAGGGCATGTGACAAGTGTCAAAGATTCGCAGAAAGACAGAAATTAGCAGCTTTTCCCTTGATTCCTATCCATGTCAATGAACCTTTTCACAAATGGGGATTAGATTTTATAGGAGAGATACATCCCCCATCAAGTGGCCAATATAAATGGATACTAACAGCCACAGATTATTTCACGAAATGGGTGGAAGCCATACCTACAAGAAATGCTACAGATGCTGTGATAATCAAGTTTATGGAGGAAAATATCATATCCAGGTTTGGCTGCCCTGCTAGGATTGTAACTGATAATGCACAGGCTTTTAAGTCTGCCAGATTTGTAAATTTCTGCCAACAGTATAACATCATATTGACTCATTCCACAGCTTACTATCCACAGGGAAATGGTTTAGCAGAGTCTTCTAATAAAACCCTGGTGAGGGCCTTGAAGAAAACAATAAATGAGAATCAGAAGAATTGGGACTCTCAATTAAAATTTTCTCTATGGGCGAATAGGATAACCAGCAAGAAAGCAACAGGGAAATCTCCCTATGAATTGGTATATGGACAAGCAGCTGTGTTTCCAGTGCAATTGGCATTTCCAGTAGCACGTTTTATGCAGGAAAGCCAGGAAGAACCAAATGACATGGTCAGAAGGATTAATCAGTTGGTAGAATTGGAGGAAACACGGAACCAGGTGAATCAGAAATTGATAGAATATCAAGAGAAAATGAAGAATGTATTTGATCAGCATGCGAAAGATAGGAAATTCCAAATTGGAGACCTGGTTCTCAGATGGGACGTTCGAAAATCAGAGAAAGGCAAGCATGCTAAATTTGACCCGATGTGGTTTGGTCCATTCAAAATTGTGAATCAAGGAGGAAACAATACTTTCATGTTAGAAAACCTACAGGGTGATCTGCTGGACGCCCCTGTGAATGGCCAATTCCTCAAGCCATACTTTCAATTCTGATCCAGGCTGGGAATGCCTGTTGTATTATATTGTACATAAGTTGTTTTAGCGTTTATTTTTATAAAGAAAAGGATGCTGGCAAATTATCAGAAGAAACGCAGAGGAATCGAAAAATAGAATGCACATACAGAAATTTTTAGTGGTCTGCGTGTTCTCGACATGCCCAAGGATGAACATGCCATCCCCAGATGGAGCCGATGTTGTGCATATTAGCCCCCCCCTATTTAAATTTTTGCCACCGAGTCCCTTTGGATCTGTTTAAAACATCTTTCGCAGCCACAGACCTCCATATTTTGTCTATGGTTACCTTTTCCGCTCATAAAATACACTCTGCCAAGGTTAAAACCCATGATTTGAAATTTATCGGGCCTAGTCCTAAGATCTTGGCCCTCCATGCTTTGGTTTCCATATGTCCCGAGCGCAAAACCTCATGCCAGAAGGAAAGGGGGCTTAACAATAAACGTTTTCGGGCGCAATTGTAACCGTCCGATCAAAACCAATCGACAGCCCGCAATTAAACCATCCGTGGTGGTCCCGCGCGCAGAAAACCAGCGATTAATTCCGCACCACCTCCACCGAGCCGATGGTTTTCAACCAAACGCCAGCGATTCCACAAATCGTGTGACGCGTGTCTTTGGTACGGGCCCAAAAAACCACTTTTTTGCGCGTTAAATGTTGAACAATGGTCGGGCAGCGGAACTCACCCGCGCCGTTGGATCTGTCGACCTCAATCCAACGACAGATATCCTCCAAAGCTGCTCACCCGTTAACCTGTGTCCGTTGTGTCCTGTGGCCCACCATTACGCCGCTCCCATAGCCTTTGAGCCATTGATCTGTCTTCCAAAATCCGACGGCCCAGAATCCAGTCTTCTCTATCTGTTGACCCCACAGCCACGTCATTTACCCACCTGTCCTTCGTACACCCATGTATCGTATTCCTGTGTGTCCGTGGCGTTCTGCCCTGCCGAATATATATATATATATGTGTGTGTGTGTGTTTATTCGTATTCATTGTTTTATTCCACCACCGCGTTCAAACCATTTTACGTAGAAAACCTGCATTCCCTCTGATTATCAAAAGCTTCCATCGTATTTTCTCCACCACCCTGCACGTTCTTGCCAATCAGCCATGTCCTCACCGTCATTATCGTCGACACCTCCTTGTCCATCCCACTTCTACCCTGGTTTTTCTAATGTGTTGGTGGATTTTGCAGGGTTTCAACAAACGGAAAGATGTTTTAGTTCACAGTCTTGGCCACAGCAATAGAGCATCTCAGAAGACAATTCAATTGAAGCTGTCATTATGAAGAAGGGTCCTGAAAGCCGCCATGATAAGACATCCATCTCAGGAGCTGGATTTAAAATCTTTCGAACCCTCCAAGGACAATTTAAAGATGCCAGTTAGTGTATGGGGATATAAATGTTCCTGCAAAGAACATCAGCAAAGAATTAAAGATTTCAACAACCCCATTGAAGATTATGAGCTCGTATCTGGTGTTAAAAGACAAGGGTATCGGACCAGAGATTTTCAAGATCAAGCCGAGGGTACAATACATTAAAAATCATACCCTACATATTATATTTCAACTGATTTTCTTCTCAGGAAAGTATAGAAGGTTCATGAAGATTTCCCCTTATGCCGAGCCTCTGCAAAGATCATCTTCCCAGTTCATTTATTCTTGCAAGCAACCTCAAGGTTTTATTGCAGCAGATTTTCCTCCTCCAGCCAAGTACATAGCATTTGTGTATTTTATTATTTGTATCTTGTTTATAAGGAGATTTTCATCTCCTAGCATTTATTTCTAGAGGCAGATTATAAAGTACAGTCATTTATAGTTAGTCATTCACAGTGTGGGCACGAATTTTTTCCGCCATTTTGTTCAAATTAAGTCATTAAATGTGCTCCATCTACCTCCTTCTCTAGAATTCTCTACCTTTTCTATAAAAACCCATAAATAAGAGATTAGAAGGGTTCCAGATTTCTATCAGCAAACTGTGTAGTGAGAAGGCTTTTGTATACATTTTGCAACACTTCTGTATGAAGGTTCAGAGCCCGTAGGGTCTGAGTGAGGAGGAGTTATAACTGTAATGAGGATTCTGGTCTTTGTTATCTCACAGTATGCAATTTCCTCTTATGTGTTAATACAATATCTCATTTCATGCTATTTATCTTCTTGTATCATGCTCTAGAATGCGAGTGGCTCACTAATCTTGAGTAAGGATTCATCCTAGTTGATGCCCATACTGGGGTTAGTCAAGCGCTTTAAATAGGCCTAGTCATGATATATTGTTCCATGTTCATCTTATCCATATTTTCTGCTATATTAGTTACTTGAGGAGGGTGCTTTTAAAACTCCATTGTCATGTATGGATTCTTAGTTGGATAAGCCCATATGTGATTCTGTTGTGTATCTGGGTATCAGCCTCATGTTAGCTAGTATCTCCTACATGTTTCCTCACTGCACTCACTTCCTGATATTTGATTTCTGTGGTATATTATCTGAACTGGCCCTCTTTGCAGTAAGCTGTCTCTTAACTTTCTGATGCCTTTGTATTGGAGTTTTACATGATGTTCCTACACTACTCTTATCTTTGTATCATCTTTTGAGAGAGATTGGTTCCATTTAAAATAATTTCCTTGTTCAACAAGAGATAGTAAGAGAGCTTTCGGATTGACAACCCAAGCTATATGATGAGCTCCTTGCTATATTAAGATGTCCTACGCACTGGTCTATGGCAACTCTAGACTGTCTCTAGGGGTGACAAAATTGTCCACAACACAACCCAAGGCTCTGACGTTGGATATTCCTTCGGCGAGTTGAAAGCGGAGCACGTCTCAATGAAGCTCATCAAGAATGGGACAAAGCTCTCTCTCTTCATCTTGGCTCTCAAAGGCTGTCTAGCGATAGTCTCCTTACTACAAATTCAGCTCTTGCTTCTATATTGCTAAGGGAAAATGGCAAGCTTATATAGATGGTGGAAGGGCAGTTGGGATCCCTACAATTGTGGGATTGGCCCTATCCTTGAGGAAGCTTCCATGATAGGTGGAAAACCACCTCCCATACATGGAGATCTGGAGCCAAAGCTCCCAAATCATTTTAGAGACTCATTCAGGAGTTTGTTGAAATCAAACTTCTGTCGTTTATTTTAAAAAAAAAAATTCTTATTAAGCTTGGCACGAGCAATACACTAGGATAGAGGGCCAGTTGGCACGCCCTCTTTGGTGGATTTTCCCCATTGGCACGAGGGCTGAACTGGTTGGTCGCGCTAAGGCCAAAAGGTATATTTTTAGGGTTTTTCACAGGAAATTGTCTTCAGAGGAATGCTTTTTCTTTTCAAGGGGGATGCCATGAAAATGGTTTCAGGTCATGTCACTGCTCACAAGTCACGGAAAAGGCCCTCCAATGTGCGAGACGGGGAATTGCAGGGACGGTGAAAAAATATTGTGTAACAGATGCCCCATAAAGCATGAGGCCCGAAAGAGAGAGAGGGGTGAAATGCTTTATGATAACGTGCCCAACTGAAAACATTTCCATCGGAAAACCTGCGTAGACAAGTACAATTGATATCTCAAATACATGATATGTGGTATGGGGGCAGCCATCCATAATAGAGTATACAATAATCAAGATCCAAGGTATGGGCACAACCATCTAGGAAGGATCAATAAATAGACTCAGGTATGGTCGCAGCCATCCAATCAATGAGTTATGTAACCAATCATGATAATCCACAAAACCCACATCCTGGATTCCATTAGAGAAAACCCAGGGTCTTGTGCTCCATCTTGACTCGAAAAATGTACAAGTCCAAGCATGTGAATAAATGAGCTGAAGTCAAACATGCAAGAACATCGTCTGATTACCAGCCAATGATGAAAGTTGTTAACAGATGTGAGAGGTACCACCAATAATGACAATGGCCCTCAAGGTACTATAGATACAATCCACAGAATGTGAACAATGAGCCGGCGTCGAACACCCGCAGAATCATTCAATCAAAGACCAATGATGAAAGCCCCATGTCAAATGTGAAGAACCTGCCATTAAGGCATGTAGGCTCCAAGGTACCAGACAGGAGTCTCTAGATCAGCTTCCTCGACCACATGAGACAGAGGAACATAATTTTTGTGAATCAGGATCAGATGAGAATCAGAGGTAGGTTGAAAACTGCAGAGGTCAAATTCTCTTGAACATATTGGTGGCATGACAACGGATTTGGCAGTATTTGACATAAAAAAATTCGGGGTCATGACGACAAGGCAAAAGAGCAGATGAGTGGTCAAAAGGAATAACCCAAACCCATGGAGGTAGGCTTAAAATGAGATGACATGTCCCCAACCCAACACGAATGCAGAAAAATGCCATGTTCAAGAGCGACATACTGCCGTCACGACGATGATACTGGTTTCATTTTTCCCCACCATTTTTGGTGAGTACCCCAATTATTTTTGAAAACAAGCATGAAGGGGATGGCATATGCTTGTGATATAAGTTCATCCTTCGGACAAATCCAACCTAGTACATTTAACGAGCCCTGTGAAGGAGAAACTTATGTATCATCATTATGACGGAATCTGATGTCATCAGGGTTTAACGTGTCTGACAAAGAAAGAACTCGGCATCTTTTCATGTTTAGAGATTTTGAAAAGACAGCGAAAAAGTAAACTCCAAAAGTCCCTTTTCGTAGACAGTTCCTCAGATCTGAAAAGGTAGAAAAATATGACTGAGAAAACCTCCTAGTCGCGATCGGCTAGGGTATTCCTTTTTCGTAAATAATCTATCCCAGCCCGAAAAAGGGGTAAACGTATACTGGGTAGATGTCGTTTTGCAACCAATTTAACGAGATCAAAACGACAAGCGACTCAGCAATATTTTCATGTTTAGAGAGTCAGAAAAGAGCTGGAAGATGACTCCAGTAGTGAATTTTTCGTGTTTTTACCGAGTTCGAAAAAGTATAAAATACAACTCGTATCGTCGTTCAAGTTGTGTAAAAACCTATTGCTGCACAAGAAAGCAAGCGTAAAACCCATTTTTCGACAAAATATAATAAAATATTGGAAAAATGACCTTCAAAACCTAATTTGACTTTGAAAAGTTATAAATATTCCACAAATAGTATTACTGTAGTATTTGATCAGTATTTGGGATGAAGACGAGGAGAATTTTAAGCTTCGGGACCAAGTATTGGAGCTCGAAGTATCGGATGTTTATTTCATAACTGGATTGTCTCATAGAGGTCCATTTCCAATTTTGACAAGGACTAGGCCATCTGGTGAGAAAATGGAAATGGTGATGGAAAGAGTGTGCCCATGGGCACGAACCAGATTGGGTAGTGGGAAAGTCGATATCCACATAGTTCCTGATCTAGCACTCAGAGTAGTGCTCCATACCATTACGCAGGTTGCAAGGTCTCATGCACCACATGAGGCCACAAAAACACAACTCCTCTTAGCATCTGAATGTATGAACCTGACACTATTTGATTGGGGTACTACCGTAACAATGAACATCAAGAGGGAGTTGACGAAGTGCAAGAAGTCCAAACTAAAGCAGTTTGGATACGGATCTATCCTGGTATCATTCATCCTTGAACGACTACTAATCTTCAAGGGCCAGGGGGCGATAGTTGCCGAGACACCATTGAGAGAGCCAAGGATGGCTCGATGGGCAGCACTCATGCCCAGATCAGGAGGGGGCCAACAGATGTCCTGGAGGCCCGAGTTCTTTGTATGGTTATGGTGACAGCTGATCATCATGGAGGACTGGCCCTACGCCAGTACTGACTTCACGGGAGACCCAGATCTTCCACTCCCTGAGGGAGAAGACTGGGATGAGGAGCTTGGTAAGACTCTTTTTGATTTTATGTATTTTATGATTTTTTTTGGATATACATGCATGTTCTAACAAAAAATTCTATGTGTATGCAGATGTTGGGCCAGAGAGGCCCACCGAGATGTTTTCCATCGCCTGGAGGACCCCACTTGCCTATGACCCTCAAGGCGAGGGTGGCGAGGGGAGTGAGCTAGTGGGGGTAAATCTACTCTGTCTACGAGGCAGGTTATTCCTTTGTTGGGGATGTCTCCAAGGACACCCGTCACGTCATCTCCTCAGGTCACATCTATACCTGTTAGGCCTATTGTCTACGTAACTGCATCTACACCCGCTGTTACTAATTAGTCCACAAGGACCTCATCTCTTCTTGAAGACATTTACATAACATCTGCTATTCTAGAGAATATCTCTCCTGAGGAGTATCGGTTGTGTCTACAGCAGTCGAACTCTGAGGTTGGTCATTCCTCCCAAGATCCCAACTATTCTTATTTTTCCCATTATGGGACAGATGGTACCCCCATTTACATCTTTCCATATCAGTAGGATGAGCAAGGAAACCCTCTACATTTTCCTACTCTAGAGGCTTATCAATATGTTCAAGGTTTTCTGTCTGCCCAGGCTGGGAAACTTTCCAACCCGCAAGGACAACCCTTCCCGGGCTAACCTTCGGGCCAACCTGGCTATCTATATGACCCGCAAGGACAACCCTTATAGGGCCAACCTTCAGGCCAGTAGGGGTTGTTATATGGTCCGCAAGGGAAATCCTACAACCCTCAAGGTCAACCTATACAGCCTCACCCTTTGGTCCAACCAGGGCAACCTCTAGGACCCACAGGTCAACCGGGGTATCAACCGGGACCGTTGTATGGTCCTAGGTGGAAACTCCAACCCTCTCAACCTATGGTGGAACCTCTGCAACCTCAGTTTCCTATTGGTCTGAATGTTGCACAGTCGGGGCCATCTTATGGTCCTGTTACATGTCAAACTGCTTATCAGGCACAACCTGGCCCTATTCCACCACTAGGCCAACTGGCTCATCCGGGGCAGCCTGGTGTCCCTCTTCAACCAAGTCAACCTGTTCAACCAGGACAACCTTCTCACCCGGGTCAACCTGTTCAACCAGGGCAGCCCGTCCAGCTGGGCCAACCTGTTCAACCAGGCCAGCCCACTCAGCCAAGTCAACCTGTTCAACCAGGCCAACCTACACATCCAGTCAACCCTGCTCAACAGTTGATGTACTCTATTCCACAACCGAATCCGCTTGTGCGCCCAACTTATCAGGCTCAGCAGGGCCCCACCTACCAACAACCTGCTCAACCCCAAGGTGGTTATTATCATCAAAGTCAGTCTCGATCGATTTATAACCCGCCCCAATGTTCTAATTATTACCTTCAACAACCAGGCTATACCTATACTCAGTAGTCATATCCATATACTTCTCAAATGGGGCCAACATATAATTAGGGTCCACACCTCGGTTATCAACCCCCATACAATGGTTATCAGCAACTGTATCAATCTAATTACGCGGCTTATACCCCCTACGGTTAGAATCCATCGGGACAGAACCAATGGGGGAAAAGTTATGCTCAATTAGGGTGGAGTATAGGTATAGGTCCTTATCGAGGGCCTGGCATGCCTTTCAATCCTCAGTTGCCATTCCTTGCCACTTTGGAATTGTCAGATGTATCTAAATTGACCAATGATCCAATTCTTCATGTTACACAGTAATTTGTCACCGTCCCTACCTTTCCCCATCCCGCACATTGGAGGGCCCATTATGTGACCTGTGAGCAATGTCATGCCTTGAAACCACCATCATTGCATCCCTTTCCATGAGGACAACATTCCTTCTGTTGATTATTTCCTGAGCAGACCCCTAAAAACACCTGTTTTTGCCTTGGCGCTGGTAGCCCGTTATGTACTCGCGCCAATGGGGGAAAATTAACAATGAGCCCACGCCAATTGGTGCTCTGTCCCAGTTAAGCACCCGCGCCACTCTGCTTTTGGAAAGTTTTTTAAAAAAGACGTGAAGTTTTGATTACAACAACTTCATGGATGAGTCATTAGGAGTGGTTTCGCCTGAATAACCACGGACTTCCTCCTTTGGCCTCTTGTTTCCACCTTATGGGGAACCTCCCAAGGGATAAGGCCTCCCTTCCACTATTGTAGGGATCCAAACCTCCTCCTCTCCTCTATAAATATAGCCTTCATCCATTGATGAAGGGGTTGAAGGGCTGAATGGCTGAAAGTCTTGAGGTGCCTAAGCTTTGAATCTCCAAATTCCCAAGAGCCTTTGTGCTGTAAGAACCCTCTTTCTTCCCTTAAGGCCGACTCAAGTAAGGAGACTATCGTCGAGAGACTCTAGAGAGGCTTGCCCTTTCCCTGGCGAGCTTTGCGAGACGTGAACGACTGGGGACCCTTCCGAAGGAGATCGCGGTGTCAGAACATTGGTTGTACTCTCTTTCGATTGTTTATTAATGAATGACTACTGGTTATGGTTCCACTCTGTTTTTTGCTTATGTTTAATCATGAGTTATATCCTTTCTGACTGATATATAGTTGCGTATTCTAGATTTTATGCTTGTATTCGTGTTGTTTCTTGCATGTGCAGGTGTCCATTCACGGAGATCGTGGGGATCGTGATCTACCAAGGCTGAGGAACGGGAACGCTCTATTTTCTACGAATCATAGCACTGGACTCCAGGTAGGCCTCCATCATTGGCTTATTTATTCGCAATTAGGAACTTTCGCTATAGCATTTGATGATTGTTGCTAGACCCCTGTTGGGCTAGTAGGGATCGCCTCTGTCCGCAGAGGGGATTTACCTCCTTAAAAATTTGGTGATTCCACTGGGGATCGTCTAGTTTTCACTGTCTCGTTTTGATTGTTTTATGATTTTCCTTGCTTGGTTAGCCTTCTGGGCTGGGTTCTTTTGCTGTTTTTTGCTTCTTGGTTTTCTTAGTTTACATTGATCTGCTTCTGGAGTAGTTCTTTTTTATTTTTGGCTGAGAAACTTGACTGGCGCGCTTTTTAGCCCGACAGTCATGCCAATTGGTGCATGTTTCTTTTGTATAGCCCGCGCCAATTTCTTGCTGGCGCCAGTTGCAGCCTTACAGTCGCGCCGCTCCTGTAGGGTTTTTGAGTTTGCTCAGTTTTGAGCTCTCTAGGTCTGGTCAGTGTTTTTCTTCATGATTTTTCGACTACCTGAATGTGTTGGAGTCCTGTTTGACTGGGAATTTGCCTTCGTCCTTTGGTTGTTTACTTTTCTCCATCGATTTCATGTTTTAAGCCCTAGGGCATCTAGTGGCTTTGTGTATCGAGCCCTCCTTGGGAGTTTTGGTGTTTTGTTTATCCAGTCAACTCTTTGATTGCTCCTCCACATCCTCTTAGTAGTTGTTCACTATTTTATTGCGATTTTTGGGTGATTGCTCGTTTCTTCATTCAAATTTCGTTTGGTCTTGCTTTGGGCCTAGATCACAAGGTCCATTGGAGCCTTTGAGTCTTGGGAACTTGGAGATTCTTCTTGAAGTGGTGAGTCTAGTCTTGGTTGGGAGAAATTCTTTGTTTTTTTTCATTTTCAGGCATTGGCGCTTGTTGTCAGTTAGCAACCCATGCCAATTAGCCATTGGCGCTAGTTGTCAGTGGTCAAGTCGCGCCAATTGGTGCCAATTGGCGCTAGTTGTCAATGGAAAAGTCATGCCAATTTCAGGGTGTATAAAAATTGAGATTTTTTCCCTTAATCCTTCACCAGTGTGTCTTTCCCTTCGAGTCTTTCCTCTGTATGAGCATAGATTACATTGCTCGTTATTTTGAATGTCTTCTTTATATGATTGTTTGATGTAAAAGGGAATGAATGCCTTGTTTTGATCTCTTGCTTTGGAAGTCCTTTTTGTGTTTGACCGCATATGTCTTGTCAACTTTTGAGGGATTTTGTCACAAAGTATTTTGAAGCAACGATTGCATTCTTAGTGTTTGTTTGCATCCCTTTTGCTTTCATCCTTCTTTAAGGAGATTTGCGTTCTTTTATTTTTCGTCTCATAGTTTGCTTTTCGTTTAAATGCATTAGATCACATTGCATCGAAAAGTGTTTTTGAGATTCATCATTGGACTTAGATCACATTGTTTAGTGATTGAAAACTAAAAATCGCTTTGATTGCATTCTCTTTTGTTAAAAGCATGCATTAAGTAGATTCTCATTTTATCGAAAAATGCATTGAGTGCATTCTTATCATTTGAGAAGAAAAAGGAAATTGTGCATAGATTACAATTGCGTAGTTTTCGGAAAAAAAGGATTTTGCATAGATTACATTGCATTATTTGCATCGTTGAATGTTTGAAATTACTTTTGGATAGTGAAAGTCATCTAGTTTGGAAAAATTTTCGTTTTCAGTGTTTTTGTTTGTTGCATCATTGTTTGAAGCTCTTCCTTTAACTAGATAGCATTCATCGAAATTGAAAGATTTCTTTTCTCATATAGCTGCATTTAGGATATTGTCAGATGACATACGTTAGGGCCTGAAAACTGAAACGTAATTGAAGATCAACTTTAAAATCTACTCAATTTACACTAAGGCAGCATTGAAATCTAACGAAACACATTTAGAGGTCTAGGCTAGAGACGTGTTCCGGCGTCTTTAAACCTAGCAGTTGTCGTTCGCCTTTTGGCTCTAGACAACGCTAGTACGGACTTGTGCTCCCCGTACCATCGCGTATATAAAGGGAGACCCCTCTAGGTTTTCAATCCTTTATCCGTAGGAAGCCGAGTCTGCCACCCTATACCCGTGATACACCGAACACAGCATTCGGGGAGATTTCCTGCACGTACGGAAAGTCCTTGGTTGATTTCTCTTTCATTTTTGAAACCAAGGTGTATATTGTAGTTCACGGTTATTTGGTACACCGTTTTGCCTAATATTCCTGAGTAGTCACTTGATCTTTTCTGACTCCCTAAATTTTAAAGGACCACCGAGCGCTTCTCCTTTCACACTTGTGTCAAATCTGAAAGAGATAGAGTCATCTTTTCAACCGTTTCTCGACTCTTGAAACATGAAACGGTGAAGTTTCTTATTTTTCAATGTGGTAAAAAATTAATCACCCACGATTACACGCCCTCTTAGATTTTTCTTGTTGATCGTTTGATCGTGTGTCTTGACTCTTTTTCAGCCCGTGTGTGGTTTTGAGTCTTGATGGCAACTTTTTCAGAGTTTACCAACCAAGGAATCCCCTCACAAGGGAATCCTGGTCATTTTCCTCCTTTTGGGAATGTTGGTGCTCCTTACATGGCGACATTGTCCCTTCCTGGGTTAACTGTGGGGTTGCCTATTTGGTTGTTTTCAACCTCTGTGGTCCCAAATATCTCCGCTACTGTTCAATTAGTTCCTCCACCTGAACAACATCATGTTGATTCTAACGTGGACCTCTCCCCTTCTTCGCATATTTCTGCATCCTCCTCTTCTACTTCACCTGGTGAAAGCCTGGATTCAAGTAACCAGGTGGTTAAGAAGAAGAAGAAGAAGACAAAGAAGAAGAAGTCTGATAAGCAAGAGGCTAAAAGTGTAGCCACTGTTTCTGAAATATCTCCTCTTGTTAAACCTTCCAACCCTCCATGAAAAGTCAAGTTCCCTTGCATGTTGTGCTCAAGAGACCATCTTCATCGAGACTGCCCTGGCATTCCCAAGGTACTCGAAGTATGGTCCAACGGTTGCCCGCAGTGCCTTTGGCTTCCGGGAGTCAGGTTGGGGGCACGTCTTCAGCTGCTGCTAGTAAGACTCCTAAGAAGCAGGGTAAGATTACCAATCCATGTAAGTTGTGTGAAGGGCATCATGCCATTCACCTTTGTCCTTATATGGATGAAGCCAAGCGAGTTTTGGACAACTCAACTGTTTCTACACCACGCCTCCCGGCTGGTTATAAACAGCTTTCTTTGAGTCCTCCACTAGCTGATCCTACGATTGGTCAAGAGTCATCCTTGGTCGATCCCACTCCCCCAGAAATTCAAATTCACGAATCCGTCCCTGACCAACCATTGGTCATAGGATCGGTTGAAATAGCCCCATCCGTGGTGCACCAGGTCTTTTCTAGCGAGAGTGGATCTCACATCCCTCATGTTCTTCTTGTTTCTTCAGATTCCTCGACTTGGAGAAAGATTCTCCTATCCCCATACCTCAAGAAGATGCTCCTCCGCCTCCTGTGATGGAGGTCCCGGAGGATATCCCTCCTGCCTTCGAGATGGAGGTTGTGGAGGATGCTCCTTCTTCCGTAACATCAGGGGAAGACCTTCTTCGTTCGATGGTATCCCCTCCGAGTAGTTTGGTCGCTTCCTTTGATTGGAATCGATTTGCAGGATATCGCCTTCCGTCTTATGTGCCTTTCAAGATCACAGTACAGGCTTTTGTTCTGGTCATACCCAGCACCATTATAGATGAAGGCGCATCTATTAGTATTTTATCCTCAACTACTTGGCAAGCTTTCGGTTCACCGCTGCTTGCGCCTGTTACGCAGAATCTGTTGGCATTTAACAGAAGAACGAGTTAGCCGTTAGGAATCCTTCCAAGGTTACCGGTTACTTTGGGAGGTAAAACCGTCCATATGGATGTGATGGTTGTTCCAGGCCTTTTGGATTTCAATCTGCTTTTGGGGCACGATTACACCTATGCCATGGGAGCGCTTATCTCCTCCCTTTTTCGTGTGGTCTGTTTTCCGCATGAAGGACGGATCGTGACCATTGATCAGCTTTCGTTCTTTGGTCCTGATATGGAAGCTGGCCCACCATCATCCCTTCCTGGTTTTTATCCACCCATTGTATCTACCCCACCGCAGGTCAACTATGTGGCTATCTACCCCGTGCCTATGCTCAGTGATAATGTCGTCGTGCATCAGGTGTTGGGGGCATTGGGTCTAGACTTCCAGGATGTTTTCCTTCCATTGGGAGTGGAACTCTTGGAAGCGATGAATTATTGTTCATTATGATGAGGTTGTCGGAGCATGGTTCTTTTCCTGTGTCAAGCTCCTTAAAAAATGAAACAAGCCAGTTAGGGCACAGTTCGTTTTCTTGTGTCAAGCTCCTTAAAAAATGAAACAAGGTTGTCGGAGCAGAGTTCCTTGTCTTGGGTCAAGCTCCTTAAACCATGAAACAAGGTGTCCTGAGGATATTTCTTTTAATGTGTCAACCTTGTTAAAATAATGAAACATGTTCTTTTTCAATTCGAGTCTTTGATCAGATCTCGTAAAATCCCAGTCGAGTCTTTCCTAGATCTCGTAACTTGAACCTTCACTCCATCTGCCTTTCATATGGATTGAAGCTTGGGGGGCATGTACCTCGAATTGAGTCACCATGCTGGGGGCATGCTCACTTTTTCAAGCATAGTTTGTTTCTGTTTCAATATTGTGTAAAAATGAAACCGGTTTCAAGCATAGTTTACCTTTGTTTCAAGCTTGTGTAAAAATGAAACCAACTTCAAGCATAGTTTATCTTTGTTTCAAGCTTGTGTAAAAATGAAACCAACTTCAAGCAGAGTTTCCTGATTTCAAGCTTGTATAAAAATGAAACATTTCCCTTTACCTCTTGTGATTGCCATTTTATCAGCCTGTTTCTGCCAGATGAGCCTTGGTTTTCTCACTCCATCGTCAATATCTGCTTGGCCGATCATATGCCTTCACTTGGTTGTTTTACCCATTCCTGAGGAACCACTGTGATGAGTGGTCTTGTTAGCCAGCCTCTTAACCTTTATTTGTTTTGAGCAGTTCCACCATTACCGGAACCAGTAGCTACCCTTTATACCACTCATTCCTCCAGGAGGAGTCAACTTTCAGCTCTTTTCTGACTCTCTAAACATGAAAATATTGCCGAGGCCCTTGTTGTTTCAATATCGTTAAAGTGGCTACGAAACGACATCTACCCAGTATACGTTTACCCCTTTTTCGGGCTGGGATGGATTATTTATGAAAAAGGAATACCCTAGCCTATCGCGACTAGGAGGTTTTCTCGGATATTGTTTTCTACCTTTTAGGATATGAGGAACTATTTACGAAAAGGGACTTGTGGAGTTTACTTTTCTTCTGTCTTTTCAAACTCTCTAAACATGAAAAGACACTGATTTCTCCTTTTGTCAGACTCGTTAAACCTTGATGACATCAGATCCAGTCGAAATGACGTTCTCCGAGTTTCTCCTTTCTAGGACTTGTTAAATGCACTAGGATGGATTCGCCCGAAGGGAGGACTTATATTACAAGCATATGCTATCCCCTTCAAGCTTGTTATCAAAAATAATTGAATTATAATGAAATGGTGGGGGAAAAATGGAACCATGTCGTTGTGTCGGATGTGCAATCTCGCTCTTGAACCTGGCACTTATGCTGCATTCATGTCGGTTGGGGATGTCTCATCTCGTTTCATCACTTTGCCTCGTGGGTTTGGATGTCCCCTTTTGACCTCTCATTTACCTATCATTGCCTTTCTCCACCATGACCTCTGACCCGTTGATGTCAAAATGCGCCAAGTCCATTGTCGTGTTGTTCATGTGTTTATGTTCGAAAGAAGTTGACCTCTTGCCGAAATATCCAACCTTCCTACGATTCTGTCGGTCTGATTATACAACAAAACATCATGTTCGTCCGCTCTCCATGTCGATGATGTGGGAAAAATCTATGGCCCACCTACGATCGAGGTCACTTCTGTCGACTTCAACTCATTATCCGAAGTTGATCTGAATGCTCCTTTTATCAGTGCCTTGGAGCCTGCATGCCTCAATGGCAGGTTCTTCGCATTCGACGCGAGGTTTTCATCACTGGCCTCCGATTGAGTGATTCTACGGGTGTTCGACAACAACTCATTGATTCACATATCGTAGATTGTACCTGTACTACCTTGAGGGCCATTGTCATTATTGGTGGTTCCTCTCGCGTCTGTTAACAGCTCTCATCATTGGCTGGTAATCAGACGATGTTCTTGCATTTTCGACTTCAGCTCACATATTCGCATGCTTGAACTTGTACTTATTTGGGTCGAGATGGAGCGCAAGAACCTGGATTGTGTCTGTTGTAATCTAGGCTGCGATTGTGGATTATTATCATTTTTGTACATGACTCACTGATTGGATGGCTGCGACCATACCTGAGTCTATTTATTTGATCCTCGCTGGATGGCTGCACCCATACCCTGGATCCGGATTATAGTGTACTCTGTTTCGGATGGCTGTGCCCATACCGCATATACATCATGTACTTGAGATATCAGTTGTATTTCTCCACGCAGGTTTTTTGACGGCGGAGCTTCAGTTGGACACGTTCTTGTAAAGAATTTCACCCCCCTCTCTCTCTCGGGCCTCATGCTTTAGGGGGCATCTGTTACACAGTAATTTGTCACCGTCCCTACCTTTCCCCGTCCTGCACATTGGAGGGTCCATTATGTGACCTGTGAGCAATGTCATGCCTTGAAACCACCATCATTGCATCCCTTTCCATGAGGACAACATTCCTTCTGTTGATTATTTCCTGAGCAGACCCCTAAAAACACTTGTTTTTTCCTTGGCGCTGGTAGCCCATTATGTACTCGCGCCAATGGGGGAAAATTAACACTGAGCCCGCGCCAATTGGCGCTCTGTCCCAGTTAAGCGCCTGCGCCACTCTGCTTTTGGAATTTTTTTTAAAAAAGAGGCGAAGTTTCGATTACAACAACTTCGTGGATGAGTCATCAGGAGTGGTTTCGCCTGAATAACCACGGCCTTCCTCCTTTGGCCTCTTTTTTCCACCTTATGGGGAACCTCCCAAGGGATAAGGCCTCCCTTCCACTATTGTAGGGATCCCAACCTCCTCCTCTCCTCTATAAATATAGCCTTCATCCATTGATGAAGGGGCTGAAGGGCTGAATGGCTGAAAGTCTTGAGGTGCCTAAGCTTTGAATCTCCAAATTCCCAAGAGCCTTTGTGCTGTAAGAACCCTCTTTCTTCCCTTAAGGCCGACTCAAGTAAGGAGACTATCATCGAGAGACTCTAGAGAGGCTTGCCCTTTCCCTGGCAAGCTTTGCAAGACGTGAATGACTGGGGACCCTTCTGAAGGAGATCGCGGCATCAGAACATTGGTTGTACTCTCTTTCGATTGTTTATTAATGAATGACTACCGGTTATGGTTCCACTCTATTTTTCTCTTATGTTAATCATGAGTTATATCCTTTCTGACTGATATATAGTTGTGTATTCTGGATTTTATGCTTGTATTCGTGTTTTTTCTTGCATGTGCAGGTGTCCATTCACAGAGATCGTGGGGATCGTGATCTTCCGAGGCTGAGGAATGGGAACGCTCTCTCTTCTACAAATCATAGCACTGGACTCTAGGTAGGCCTCCATCATTGGCTTATTTATTCACAATTAGGAACTTGCGCTGTAGCATTTGATGATTGTTGCTAGACCCCTGCTGGGCAAGTAGGGATCGCCTCTGTCCGCAAAGGGGATTTACCTCCTCAACACTTCACCATCCTTATTGGCCTCTGGTTCCAACGAAAGTTCCTGGTGACTGTCCTAAATTTGAAGGTAAAGCTGGAGAAGACCCCCAAGCTCACGTCGTGACCTACCATCTGTGGTGTTCCTCTAACTCTTGGGTGGACAACTCGATTCGTCTACGTCTTTTTCAAAGCACGCTTATCGGTGTTGCTGCTAAGTGGTATATTGAATTATCTCGCGGCATCTTTCAAGATTTTAATGCTCTCGCTATGGATTTTCTGACACATTTTTAGTTATGGGTTCGTTACGAAGCCGAGACGCATCTCCTGACTTCTCTCTCAAGCAGGATAAAGCCACTCACATATCAGATCATATTCATGAGTGGCGACATCGTCGTCAACTGATCAATTTTGATATACCTGATTAGCTTTTAACACATTAGTTCACTACCTCCTTTGTTAACAAGATCACTCAAGATATTGCTATGGGGGCATGTGCGATCGAAGAACAAGCCATCGCTCGTGCCCAGTACCTTGATTTGGTGTACTCTTAGTCTGGCACGCTATATGATATCTTGACAGATGCCCCACAGCCAGGGGCCTCTACGGCACCAGCTACCCCATCGGTGGATAGTGTCATCGGTTTCGTTTCTCAAACTTCTCGGAAGTCCTCTAATGGGAAGCAGAAGTCTAATTCTTCCAATAACTCTGCTCTTCCTGCCCCTACAGATTCTGGTAAGACTGTGGAGCTCAATGCCATTCAGGCCAATCCTACGGAAAAGGCCTCCAAAGGAAAGAAGAAGGGTAAAGGAAAATCCAAACCTGATGCTCCAAAACCAGAGTCTTCCAAACCTTGTACTGAAGATGGTTCCCAACGGAAACTGAAGTACCCCTACCTCATCTGTGAAGGATACCATTATACCAAAGATTGTCCCCAATGATCTGAATTTAGTCAAATTTTTAAAGGCTACAAAGGGACTCCAGCAGTTCTCAAAGACCCTTCCCATCTCAGCAGACCCAGATGGTCGAATAGCCTTCACTGTCTATACCATTTGGGTCACAATTACTTATGATGAATGGTGCTACACTTGTCTTAATTGCTACACATTCGAAGGATTATGATGGATCACGCCAGGCATTTAAGAAGGAAGTTGTTGATGGCCCACCTCCCCCACCTGTCTCTAGTCTTTTAGAAATTGAGAAGCCCAACACTCAACCTGTTGTAAGGTCACCTTCCAAAGGTGTTCTGTGAAAATATTCCTATAATCCAAACGCCTGTTCCACTCAGCACTACATCATTTTAAGGATTTGGCACAGGTGCCTTCTGCAATGTTTCCATTGGAAGTGCTTCAAATTTTCCCATCGGAACAGAAAGCTCTATTGTCCGCAATCAATGGAATCGATCCCGCCTATTCTAGTCTTCTCACCTTCGATCTTGAAAATTTTGTCCCCCGACTTCCACATCAAATCATTGTTGTTATCCAAGTTGGCATCAACAGCCTCAACATCCACAGAGCCATTGTGGATGAAGGTTCTTCCACCTATGTTATGTCATTTGCCTACTGGAAAGGCATTGACTCTCCAGCTCTCACTTTGTCTCCCAATGCCCTAGAGGAATTTGATGGTCGGGAATCAAAATCCCTGGGTGTTCTCGAAAGTTTGTCGATCACATTACAGGGTAAAATAATCAATGTGGAAGTAGAAGTGGTTGATGCTAAGCTCAACTACAATCTCCTTCTTGGTCACAGCTGGACTCATGCCATGCTATGCATTCCGTCCACCCTCTTCTGGCTTAGAAAGTTTCCTCATGAGGGAAATATCATCACTATCAATTAGTTGTCTTTCTTCACCTCTTCCTCTAAGAAAAACGTACCTTACATGGATCAAATCCCTAATCCCCCTGATAGTGCATGACCCGGTCTTTTCAAGGACCCCATCCTCATGGGTAGATTTTCCCATGCCACCACCGCACACCATTCAAGTTAACATGATCTCTAGGTCAAATGACCCTTGGATCATCCCTTCGCCTGAACAGGTGAACTCTTTTGGAGAATTGATGCCTTTAACTCCAGTTGAGATTAATTACTGCGAAATCATCGCTGCATCTGATCCTCCTCCTCCTGAACATGCTCCTTTGAGCATGGCTCTTGATGTATATTCCCAATCCCCCTGGCTTGGCGATGGGGATTCTCCCGACCCTTTAAGAGAAGTCTTCCCTTCTGATGAAGCTATTGTTGAAATGATGTCTCTTGAAGATCTGTCGTGTAGCAATGGACATCATCGTTCCTCGTTCATGCCTGGCCTGGGGGAAATGTCTGATTGTCTGGAGCATTTCTCATCTCAGGTTCCCACTCCCCCTCTTCAAACGCCGATATTAACTCATGAGGTTATTTCGGAGGGAAATCTGAGTAAAATTACCCAAACCATGTCTATCAACATCTCCGTCAAACCAGGGATAGTCGAGAACATTCATGTGGGAGTTACTTGTTCTCCCGAAGAGATACAAGTTTATAAGGAACTTTTTCGTGAATTCAGAGATGTTTTCACATGGTCCTATGAGTATATGCCTGGGATTGATCCCAGTATATTCGTACATGAGATTCCCACCTATCCAGGTGCAAAGCCCGTGTGCCAGCGTCTAAGCCCAGTGTATCCCCGGAAAGCCGCAACTATCAAAGCAGAAGTTGAGAAACTTCTTAACACGAGCTTTATCTATCCGATCCCCCTCACAAAATGGGTTTCAAATATCATCCCTGTAGATAAGAAGCAGGGCACTATACTATACAGGTCTGTGTTGATTACCGATACATCAATCGGGATTGTCCTAAGGATAATTACCCCACTCCCTTCATAGATCAGATCATCGATGACTGCGTGGGGAGTGAGATTTATATCCTTATGGATGGATTCTTGGGGTACGGTCAAATTAATATTTTACCCGCTGATCAGCAGAAGACTGCCTTTATCTATTTGTGGGGCACTTTCACCTACAAGAAGCTTTCGTTCGGCTTAAAAAATGCTGGAGCCACCTTCTAGCGTGCTATGTCCTATGCTTTTCATGACATAAATCACATTGTTCAGCCATATCTAGACGATTTGATGACCCATTCAGCTCGGCATGAGGACCATCCTGAACACCTCCGCTAGATTTTCCTCCGCTGTAGATGTTACAATATTAGGCTCAAACCTCAAAAGTGCGTCTTCTGCGTGGATTCTGGTCATATTTTGGGATTCATCATCTCCAAATATGGAATTCGCCTTGACCTCCTCAAGGTTGAGGTCATCATTAACCTCCCATCCCCATCCTCATTGCATCAACCACAGAGTCTATAGGGGAAAGCCAACTTCTTACAATGCTTCATTCCGAACTATGCCAAAGTGGCCAAGGGGTTTACATGAATTTTGAAACAGGATGTTCCCTTCCATTGGGACGAGATTACCCAGCAATCCTTCAATAAGCTTAAAACGTTGCTCATCAATGCTTCGTTAATACGTCCTCCCAACTATCATCGCGATTTTACCCTTTATTTGGCCGCCGCGTTTAGCACGATAGCTATGGTTCTAGTACAGGATGATGATGATGGAAATGAACACGTAGTTTATTATCTATCTTAGAATCTTCTCAACACTAAAACGCGTTATGCCAATGTCGAGAAATTGCTGCTTGCCGCCGTCCAGGCTATTCAGTGGTTCTACCATTACATCTTGTTGGGTACAGTAACCATGATTTCTGAATGCAACCCCATGACATACATATTGTATTGAAAATTGTTGGGGGGCAAGTATTCCAAATGGATTGTCATCCTTCAGGAGTTCGATTTTGAGTTCACCACTACTAAATCGATGAAATCATTGGTTTTTTCCAATCTTATCTACTCTCTCCCTACAGACTCTGTTCCATCACAATCCAAGGATCATATTCTGGATGAAACACTCTTTATTATTAGCACTCATGATCCATGGTACGGTGACATCATCGTGTACCTTCAAACATTGACGATCTAATCAGATTTGACAAAAGATGCTTGACGTCGTGTTCGGCATCAATCTCAACCATACCACATTGTAGGAGATACCTTGTATCGTGTTGGAGTTGATTCTGTGCTCCGCCAATGATTGACCCTGGAAGAGGCTGAGAAAGTCTTGAATGACTATCATAGTGGCACCTGTGGCATTCATATGTCTGAATATGCTACCACCCAGAGGATTCTACGTGCGGGTTACTTCTGGCCATCTATATTCAAAGACTATATTGTTGCAGTTCGAAAATGTCATGCGTGCCAGGTCTTTCAATGCAAGATGCATGCACCACCCCTACCTTTACATCCTATCATTACCGTAGGCACTTTTGATAAATGGGGCATAGATTTTATGACATGTAACCCTCACTCGGCCGGGGGGCATGCTTATATAATCGTTGCCATGGACTACTTCACTAAGTGGGTCAAAGTGATGCCTACATTAGCTACTGACGGTAAGACAACTGCTCAATTTATTTTCAACCATTTTATTACGCATTTTGGAGTCCCTCAGGCCATTTTCACTGATCATGGCACTCATTTTTAGGATTACATGATGGCAGAGCTGACGTCAAAGTTGGGCTTGTGACATGATAGCTCAACGCCATACTACCCCCAGGCAAATGGCCAGGTTGAGGCCGTGAATAAGGTATTGGTCACGAGGCTTCAACAAACGATTGGTATCCACAATTCTAATTGGCATCTCCAATTTTTCTTAGCTCTCTCGGCTTATCAAACGTCAGTAAAGAGCGCGACCGGATTCACACTGTTCCAGTTGGTGTATGGTTTGGAAGCGAGTCTCCCGGTTGAATGTGAAATTCCTTCTCTGAAATTGGCTATGGAATTACTGCCCGACACTTCCCCAGAGGAAGAACGTCTCTTGTATTTGGAACGACTGGATGAAACCTGCCGCTAGGCTGCTTTGATTATCAAAGCACAGAAAAGGCGGGTTAAGGATCATTTTGATCAATCGGTTTCTCCACATTCTTTCATTGAAGGGGACCTCGTCCTCTTATATGACCAAGAACATGATAAACTTGGAGCGGGAAAATTCCAACCCATGTGGCATGGGCCCTATATCGTTAAACGAGTATTAGAAAATGGAGCCTATGAGCTAATGGACTAAGAAGGTATTCCTCTGGCGCAGCCTAGAAATGGGTTGTACCTGAAGAAGTACTACGCTTGAGTTATTCTTGTGTGGTGTGTGTGTACATAAGTGAGCGATTTCATTTTTTGTGCATGTGTGGTGTGGTGTGCTTTGTAAGCATCTTTCTACTGATTGGGTCTTCCTGATTACGCAGATGTCTATTACTCCCTTTGTTGGTTTCGTGGATGGTGCCACTCGTAGTACCAAGAATCTGTCTTTAGTAGCCTGGGTAATCTACGATCTTGCTGGTGAGTTAGTCAATTTTCAAGGTGTTTTTCAAGGGCCTACCACAAATAATGTCGCGGAGTATAGTGCTATTTTGGACTTATTAAATGAGGCTCTTAACCTCGGTATTCATGCATTAATTGGACTCACAACTTGTAGTATTACAGCTTAATGGTCATTATTCAGTTAGAAAACCATCCATTTTACAACTGTATCTACGTATTCGTTTACTGGAAAGGAATTTTGATTACATTACATATCAACATATACCTAGACATATGAATGCGTTAACAAATGCAGTAGCTAATATGGTTTTAGATAGACATTTACGCAACTTGTAAAACATCATCATATGTAAAAATATCCATCCAGAAATATATATATATATATATCAAAATGTTTGCAGTTTGTGTACATCACATAAAATAAAAAATATACATGTCTGTTTTAATAATAACCGGAGACAACATATCTCTCAAAAATGTGTAAATGAAAATCCCTAAAAGACTAATCAGCATGGTGCTCATAGTAGCATGTCACCGCACACACCAGTCACCTCAGTAAACGATGTAGGTGACTAGGCACCCCCACAGTGTGCCTCTGATAAGCTAATGGGACGTCTGCTAGACGAGCATAATCTAAGATCCCACGCCTGATACCCTCCAAGTTTTGCACTAGCTCACTCCCCTCGCCACCCTCCCCTTGAGGGTCATAGGCGAGTGGGGTCCTCCGAGTGATGGGCAACATCCCGGTGGGCCTCTCTAGGCCAAAATCTGCATACACATAAAATTTTTTGTTAGAACATGCATGTATATCCAAAAAAAATCATAAAATACATAAAATCAAAAAAGAGTCTTACCCAGCTCCTCATCCCAGTCTTCTCCCTCAGGGAGTGGAAGATCTGGGTCTCCCGTGAAGTCAGTACCGGCATAGGGCCAATCCTCCACAATGATCAACTATCGCCATAGCCATACAAAGAACTCAAGCCTCCAGGACATCTACTGGCGCCCTCCTGATCTGGGCATGAGTGCTGCCCATCAAGCCATCATTGGTTCTCTCAATGGTGGCTCGACAACTATCGCCCCCTGGCCCTGGAAGATTGGTAGTCGTTCAAGGATGAACAATAATAGGATAGATCCATATCCAAATTGTTTTAGTTTGGACTTATTTAACTTCGGCAACTGTCGCTTGATGTTCATTGTTACAGCAGTAGCCCAATCAAATAGTGTCGGGTTCACGCATTCAGATACTAAGAGAAGCTGCGTTCTTGTGGCCTCATTCGGTGCCTGCGACCCTGCAGCCCGTGTAATGGTATGGAGCACTACTCTGAGTGCTAGATCAGGAACCATCTGGATATCTAATTTCCCACTACCTGATTTGGTTCGTGCCCCTGGTCACACCCTTTCCATCACCATTGCCATTTTCTCACCAGATGACCTAGTCCCTGTCAAAATTGGAACTAGACCTCTGCGGGACAATCCAGTTATGAAATAAACATTTGATACTTTGAGCTCCAATAATTGGTCTTGAAGCTTAAAATTCTCATCTTTGTCCCAAATACTGATCAAATACTGCAGTAATTCAGGTTGTGCCATCAGGCACGATGTCAAGAAGAACTTTTTCAAGCCGCAATTGTGGAGAGCATTCATGCATGCTTCGTTCTCAATGGCCATGTCATATTCTTCACTATTTTCCCTTTATTTCCACTCGATCACCATTGTGACTGTGTACCTGCACCAAAATGGTCATAGAACCGTTATTATATCTCTGGAACACTCAGAAATTCAATTAATGGTTTCACATTTTGTTAAATTTAAGCAGAAATTTAGGTTGCGCCATTGGCGCAACTGTTTTGCTGACAATTGCGCTAGCTGGCGCGACCCATTTGCAAAAAGGACCCAATTGGCGTGAGTCCGTGTCCAATACCTGTGCTAATTGGGAAAGCCCTAAAATTTCAAATTTCCCCTCACGGATCCAAAAAACAAAATGGGATTCTATGAAAAATAGATCAAAATAGAGCTAAGGGAAGCACCTCTTACCTGAAGAAAACGAGGACTGAAACGATGTACTAGATTGTCCACAATCGTCGCCACAAGTTTGCACAGCAAAAGCTCACTATTGCTCTCCACAAGAGGTAAAAAGTAAAAGTAAATATGTTTTAACTATTTGTGGAATATTTATAACTTTTCAAAGTCAAGTTAGGTTTTGAAGGTCATTCTTCCAATATTTTATTATATTTTGTCGAAAAATGGGTTTTACGCTTGCTTTCTTGTGCAACAATAGGTTTTTACGCAACTTGAATCACGATACGAGTTGTATTTTATAGTTTTTCGGACTCGGTAAAAACACTAAAAAGTCACTACTAGAGTCATCTTCCAACTCTTTTCTAACTCTCTAAACATGAAAAGATTGCTGAGTCGCTTGTCGTTTTGATCTCGTTAAATTGGCTGCAAAATGACATCTACCCAATATAAGTTTACCCCTTTTTTGGGCTGGGATAGATTATTTATGAAAAAGGAATACCCTAGCCGATTGCAACTAGGAGGTTTTCTCAGACATAGTTTTCTACCTTTTCAGATCTGAGGAACTGTCTACGAAAAGGGACTGTTGGAGTTTACTTTTCCGCTGTCTTTTCAAACTCTCTAAACATGAAAAGATGTTGAGTTCTTCCTTTGTCAGACTCTTTAAACCCTGATGACATCGGATTCGGTCGTAATGATGATACTTGAGTTTCTCCTTCCTAGGGCTCATTAAATCTACTAGGTTGGATTTTTCCGAATGACGAACTTATATCACAAGCATATGTTATCCCCTTCAAGCTTGTTTTCAAAAATAATTGGGGTACTCACCAAAAATTGTGGGGAAAAATGAAACCAATATCATTGTCGTGACGACAGTATGTCGTTCTTGAACATGGAACTTGTCTGCATTTGTGTCAGGTTGGGGACATCTCATCTCATTTTCTACTTGGCTCCATGGGTTTGGGTTATTCCTTTTGACCGGTCATCTGCTCTTTTGCCTCGTCGTCATGACCCCAGATCTTTTGATGTCAAATACTGCCAAATCCATTATCGTGCCACTGATATGTTCAAGAGAAGTTGACCTCTACAGTTTCAACCTACCTCTAATTCTCATCTGATCCCGATTCACAAACATTATGTTCCTCTGTCTCGTGTGGTCAAGGAAGCTGATCTAGAGACTCTTGTCTGGTAGCTTAGAGCCTGCATGCCTCAATGGCAGGTTCTTCCCATTTTACGTGGGGCTTTCATCATTGGCCTTCGATCGAATGATTCTGCGGGTGTTCGACACTAGCTCACTGTTCACATTCTATGGATTGTACCTATAGTACCTTGAGGGCCATTATCATTATTTGTGGTACCTCTCGCGTCTGTTAACAACTTTCGTCATTGGCTAGTAATCAGACGATGTTCTTGCATGTTCGAATTTTGTTCATTTATTCACATGCTTGGACTTGTACTTTGTTCGGGTCGAGATGGAGCACAAGACCTTGGGTTTTGTCTAATGGAATCCAGGCTGCGGGTTTTGTGGATTATCATGATTGGTTACATGACTCATTGATTGGATGGTTGCGACCATACCTGAGTCTATTTATTGATCCTTTCTGGATGGCTGTTACCATACCTTGGATCTTGATTATTTTATACTCTATTATGGATGGTGTTATTGCCTAAATCCACCTCAGGCTAAAGGAAGGCAGAGACAGGATAACACCAAACCACACTCAGTCTGGTAGCTAGCCCTACCAGAACAAGAGAGGGCTCTCTCCAGGTCAATCTCAGCAAAAAGTATTCAATGGGGCTTGAGATGACTGAAACAACAACTAATTTTAGGCTAGGTATACAAATATGAAGGCTTAAAATGATTTTGTGGGTTTTGTTGGAAAAAAGGGAAAGGCAATTTTGGGCTTGGGGATGAAGCCAAATTCTTACAGAGTTCAAGTTGGGGCAAAGAAGGAAATGACTTTGATGTATTATATTTGAATGAATGGATAGCAAAGACTGCTGAGGAGATGAAGAGAGCAAGAGGCTGCAAGGATCCTCTTCAAATAGATGAAAACATATAAAACTAAACCAAATTTTAAGGCAGAGCACCAGTAAACTAATGACTTCTACCTTAGCTACTCATTTTTTTAATTTCAGAAGCAAAGAGAAGGAAAATGGAATACATAAAACATTAATGAAACTCACAATTACATGGAGAAAAACACCATCAAAACTCAAAGCCACAAGGATCCCAACAAGTGCTGCAAAACCTTTATCTTTCCTTTGCCAAAAATGCTGAAATGAATATACAATGAGGTGCAAACTATTCCCAAGAGTCCAACCCTGAAAATGACTCAGAAAATACATAATATAGACGAGCCTAACCCCTCCCCATGTCTCTAGGGGCCAAGCTCATCCTTCTAGGAGCTGTTTCAACCAATTCTTAACTAGGAACTGAAATCTAGCCAATCAAACAACTTGCCTCTATATGGTAGGAAACTGATTCATTCATTTAATTTTCACTTTTTAATGAATGAATCCTCTAGAAAAAAGTAAAAATGTGCCAAAATTTACATCATGGTCATGAAATTACATCAAGGTAGATCAATAGTTACATGAAAAAGTGAAACTAGTCAAAACTGGGCGAAATTCTGAGCTGAAGAGTAAAAAAGAGGCAAAAATTCTCTATGCGTCGCGCCCAAAATCTCTATGCGTAGCACAAATTTGGAGCTGATTTTGAGGCACTTCTCAAAGTCAAAATTGAGCTCATGATAGCTCGTTGGAAATACCTACATGTCTACTTTCCAACCCAAGTGGAATTTCTAGATTTAAATGTCACTTGCCCCTCCAAAACTTCAATCTCCCAAGACTAGTTCCTGTGTGTGCAAAAAGTGGCAGAAAGGCCATTTTCAAGGTGTTTTTAACCCTTTAGGCCACCCAGAACTTGATGAAATCCTTAGGCCATTACTGTGCATGCATAATTTTTCATAAAAAATCCAAAAATGTAAAGTTTTCCTCTATAAGTTCTCTCAAACATAAGCGCGCGCAAGGTGGTGCTACGCGTTGGGCAGGAAAATCTATTTTGTGACCAAAACTTCAAAAATGACAAATTTTTCTCCAAATTTGCTGAAATTTGGACTAAAGGTCCATCATCAAGTATCATGCTCAGCCAATGAAGCTTCGGCAAATATTATGTCTTTTCACGCCTCCTCAATGCCTTCTTCATCTATGCTGCCTGAGGTGAATACGAAGAGTTTGGTGTCTTGGTCTCAATGCCAAAATATGCTAAGTAGGAAGGGACTATGAAGAAAATAAGATAATGGGAATAATGAAGTCTTGTCAAGTGGTATTTTTTCTTTCGAAAGCCTTTTATTTGACAACTTTAGGGATGAGTGACAGCCACTGAATTTTTAGGATTCTTGGGGTTATTTTGCAAATGAGAATAGGGATAATGATGGGAAATGAGATGGGATATAATGGAATAGGGTAGGGATATTAATGATAGTGTGACAGTGAGGAGGAAATTGACCACAGGTGGGGAATGTGTTTTGAAGTATTTTGCACCAAAATCAAAATTTAACACTCAAACTCAAAGCCTAGGGAGCAGTTTTTGACAAAAGAATAGGGTTTAAATTTTGATATTAAAAATTCTCCAACCAATATTTCAAACCAAACCAAACACCAGCTATGAGCAATTGCAAGGTGATTTGAACTTACTCGGAGGAAAAGGGATAAAAAAATTGGAAATTTCATTGAAGATAGTGACAAAATTGGCTTGTCGCCTCTATGCGTCGCACAGTCAGCCCAATGCGCTGCGCCAGTGTAATTTTTACACTGCATAGGCCGGCTCAATGCGTCGTTCTTGCCCAGTGCGCCGCGCCGGCTGCCGAATGCGCCGCGTAGCTCACTTTCACCATAGTTTGGCTTTCACACTCTGACTTCACTCTCCATGATTTTCTTCGGCTTCTTTGATGACTCTTGCGGGAAATTTGAGTTTGAACTTGGAAAGACCAATGCGTTTTGATTTTTCATTTTGACAAACCCACTTCCTAGTGTTTCAGAACTTTTGCACTTTCACATAACTCTGTTTTGCTTGTTTCCTATGATCTTGGAGCTGAATGACGAATTTTTTTTTTCTATTTTCTGCAGGGATGCTGGCATGAAATTTGGAAAAGGCGACTAGGGATGCGCCTAAAGTATTTCACAACTGAAGAAACTTTGAAAATTACATGGCATTTATTACAAAGGATAAAATGATGATTTTTCTTGAAAACAGAGTTTTGAAGAAGAATCATGATCAAGAAATATGATGATGAAATTCTGTAATGGAAACTGATTTTGAACCTCCCTCATGTGCCTGCTGGCATTATTAGACATTCTGAAGACTAAATTTGTGAAACCCTAGACCTAGTGAGACTAGAAACCATAAAATGACTCTTTTCCCACCAAAAGACCAAACATTGACTGTCAATGACTGAAAATGATTTTGATGTACTTTGATGAATAGACACGAACCAGCAGGTACATGACATGAGGGATATGAGTGAAAAGACCCTTCTGTCAGATGATCCATGCTCCTAATGGAATGTAGCTGACTAAACTGGATGAGACCCCTAAAATGAAACGCAACAAAAAAGAATTTGATCTCTGACGGAGGGAAGAACAGACCGAATCTAACATTGGCTCCAATGGGGATGGTAGCTCCTTGGAGGTGCCAAGAACTACAGATATTTGGGAGAGAAGACAGTGCCTTCATCCATTGGGCCATGGAATCAAAACACGAAAAATGACTTTATGCAGACTGACTCAAGGCTAAAACTAAAAATCATACCAAAACCAAACATGAATAAAACATAACTAAAAAACTAGAAAGATGCTCATAATTGAGCTTATTCATCAAACCTACTCTAATTATTCTTTTCACCACCTGATCAAGTGAAATGAAATAGCCAATGCAACCATGTAAGCATCCTGGCTGCTATTTGATTTCTTCCCAAATGCTTTCTTATGAACAACAAGAGAGAACTAATGAAAGGCAACTCCCATGGAAACTTGGAATCAAGTTGACTACTGATAAACTTGCAAAGCATGAATTGACTGGATGAATTCAAGAATACTGCGAAAGGATATTCATAAACATAGCTATTGATTTCCATTAACAAGTTACTACTCTGGTCCAAGTAATCTTCATAGCTAGATATTAAGATTTTCCTCACATCTGTGTTGTCTTTCTTTGGTGATAGCAGTAGGCTGTCAAAAGGATCCTGAATTTCGTGAATAACCAAACTCTATCGCTGATTCCAAACAGAACAAAAGTCTCCTTTATCAATCTCCTCATATGACTGCAAACCTTGAAATGAGCTTTGTAATGAAAAATCTGTTAGACGAGACAATGAAGGCAACTTTTGAATAAAATTATTATCAACATTATTTTCTGTCACATGGTTAGCCAATGGAGAAGAACTTTTACAGCGAACATCATCCAACACATGAGCAAAAGGATCATCAAAAACTTGAGAAGACTGCTGAGATGTATCCATTGAAACTGTATGACATCCTACTAGCTGTTCATCTTTTTTGTTAGAGATATTACGAAGATTCTTCTTTATAAACTGAAATGCTTCGAAACAAAAGGGTACAGAATTCTCTTGCATCATTAAATCATGTATTTCATCTTCCACGCTTTCATCCGCAATCTGACCTTCAATTCTGTTTGGTGGCTACAAATCTGGAGCTAGGGAGGGTTTTGTATCCAAAATGATTTCATCAGTCGTTTCAAGGGAATATTTCTCATTAACAACTTACTCAAGAATTCCTCTATCTGTCTAATACTCAACATTAACACTGAGAGATTGTTGATTTCTTACAGGCTGCTCATTTGAAGATTTACTATGCAATTTTTCTCTCAAAAATAGAAATAATTCAAAACAGAATGGTACGGAGTCACCTTGTAGCATTTCATCATGTGTGCCATCTTCCATGTCCTCATCTGCAACTTGACAATCACTGGCTTTCGGGGGCTGAAAATCTAAATATGAGAAGTCTTGAACAAGGTTTTCATTGTGCTCAAGATGGTCCAAATCCAGGCTTGTTGGCAGTTGATTTCTGATTTCATGGAAGTTATCTCTCATGAAATGAAATGAGTCACAAAAAAAAGGAAAATATCATTCACTTACTTCAAAATTTGCTGCACTTTCCTTGTCATTGTCATAGCTGATATGCATCGGTTGATCATTGTACACAAGCTGCTGAAAGTGAACTTCCTCCTTCCACAAACTAGCTGCTAATTTGTCTGCAAGATTAGCTTCTATTTCGAGAACATAATCATCATCATACTGATCAAACTGAGGCAAATCATCAGTATACAACACATCATCAAGCATACATGTCAAATCAACAGATCTCTCTTCTCCAAGATGATCCACAAAAAAATCATTATCAAATCTATGACAACTGGGATAAGAGACAAAATGTTTTGGATCAGCCACTTGTTCTTCTTCAATCAGCAAGCCATGGGCTTGAACATTATACTCATTCCTTGTGGTGTTATTTTTCATCATCTCTTCCACTGCACTTACGAACATGTCAAGATTTACCTCTAAAGATGTTGATTTCTCCAGATCTATGTTTTTCATCTCTTCTTCCTTCAACCTTGCCCTTCGGATCAAAAAATGAGCCTCTACATTTACTGCACTATTATGTATCTCTACAAGTGTTGCAATATTCCTTTCTCTCAACTGAAACTCCATTTCCGAATCAAAGGCACCTGGGTAGTGCAAGAGAGTAGATCTAGGAGAAGGTCTTATATCAGCTGGCATCGAAAAATATACTTGGTTAAATCTGGCAGAAAATTGTTGTACTGTCTCCCCTGGCTGTCTTTTCAGTTGGTTATACTCTTCTATAATCAAGAAAAGGTTCTATCCGATCACCCACCTGTCGAGGAAAACTTTGAAGACTGCTGGAAATCTGAGATGCTTGCATTAGGCAAGGCTTTGAACCAACTCTTCACTTGGCCTTGCAAAGAAAGAGAAAAAAGCCTAATGCCAACATCTTCGTCATCAACTTCAAAAAGATCTAGAAAAGTCTCAACATTCTACACATGTTGCTCAGCACTGACATTGTTACATTCAACGTCAAATTTTGGTAGATATAGGTCATATTTTTTAGGGAAAGCATGAAGAACAGAAGGTAAAACAAGAGGTTTATACCTATCTGGGACTATATAAGGTGTAGGAGCATATACAAGAGCTACGGGATCAGTTTTGTTTTCTTTAGGCTCATCACTATGAAGAGAGTCATCATAAGATGTGGGAAAAGTAAGGAGGCTAGGATCAAAGGGAAACTCAGTATTTACACTTTTTGCATAGGTCGAGCGAAGATTTTGATCACCTTTATCATACAACAAATTATGAAAAACTTTCAGGACAGCTTCAAGAACAACAAATAAGTATTTTACAAGAAAGCACACTAGATCCTAAATACCATTCCACTTTGGATACCTAAAATTTGTGTAAGATCCTTCCATTTTCTCAGAGAAACAGTTAGTCATCCAGTGGAGTCTCTACATTAAGTTGGAGTCACCAGGTGAATGATTTCAGACTTCTTATGTCTGATCGTTGTCCACCATCAACCATCAGATCTGAACTTGATACATGTACTGGGGAAATTTACAAGTTAGATGTTACGTTTACAAGCTAGAACGGAGATTGACTGAAGCAACTTTTATCTACTTTCGCTAATGCAAAGCAACAACGTTTCGAAGGCTACCTGGCATAACTTCAGGCTCCGTCTGTAGATTATAAAAAAAATAACACCAACAAGCAAACCAATTTTTCCACATTATGGTCGCCACTATGTTATTGCCTAAATCCACCTCAGGCTGAAGGAAGCTAGAGACAGGATAACACCAAACCACGCTCAGTCTGGTAGCTAGCCCTACCATAATAGGATAGGGCTCTCTCTTGGTCAATCTCAGCAAAAAGTATTCAATGGGGCTTGAGATGATTGAAACAACAACTAATTTTAGGCTAGGTATACAAATAGGAAGGTTTGAAATGATTTTGTGGGTTTTGTTGGAAAAAAGGGAAAGGCAATTTTGGGCTTGGGGATGAAGCCAAATTCTTGCAGAGTTCAAGTTGGGGCAAGGAAGGCAATGGCTTTGATGTCTTAGATTTGAATGAATGGATAGAAAATAATGCTAAGGAGCTGAAGAGGGAAAGAGGCTGCAATGATCCTCTTCAAACAGATGAAAACATATAACACTAAACCAAAGTTTAAGGCAGAGCACCAGCAAACTAATGAATTCTACCTTAGTTACTCATTTGTTTAATTTTAGAAGAAAAGAGAAGGGAAATGGCATACATAAAAAATTAATGAAACTCACAATTACATGGATAAAAACACCATCAAAAATCAGAGCCACAAGGATCCCAACAAGTGTTGCAAAACCCTGGTCTTTCCTTTGCCAAAAATGCTGAAATGAATATACAATGAGGTGCCAAACTATTCCCAAGAGTCCAACCCTGAAAATGACTCTGAAAATACATAATATAGACCAACCTAACCCCTCCCCATGTCTCTAGGGGTCGAGCTCATCCTTATAGGAGCTATTTCAACCAATTCTAAACTAGGAACTGAAATCTAGGCAATCAAACAACTTGCCTCTATATGGTAGGAAATTGATTCATTCATTTAATTTTCACTTTTTAGTGAATGAATCCTCTAGAACAAGTAAAAATGTGCCAAAATTACATCATGGTCATGAAATTACATTAAGGTATATCAATAGTTACATGAAAAAGTGAAACTAGTCAAAACTGGGCGAAATTCTGAGCTGAAGAGTAAAAAAGAGGCCAAAATTCTCTATGCGCCACGCCCAAAATCTCTATGCGTAGCACAACTTTGGAGCTGATTTTGAGGAACTTTCTGAAGTCCAAATTGATCTCATGATAGCTCGTTTAAAATCTCTACCTGTCTACTTTCCAACCCAAGTGGAATTTCTGGATTTGGATGTCATTTTCCCCTCCACAACTTCAATCTCCCAAGACTTGTTCCTGTGTGTGCAAAAAGTGGCAGAAAGGCCATTTCAAGGTGTTTTTGACCCTTTAGGCCACCCAGAACTTGATGAAATCCTTAGGCCATTCTTGAGCATGCATAATTTTTTATAAAAAATCCAAAAATGTAAATTTTTCCTCCAGAAGATCTCTCAAACGTAAGCGCGCGCAAGGTGGCGCTACGCGTTGGGCAGGAAAATCTGTTTTGTGACCAAAAATTCAAAAATGACAAAATTTTCTCCAAATTTTCTGAAATTTGGACTGAAGGTCCATCATCAAGTATCATGCTTATCCAATGAAGCTTCAGCCAAGATTATGTCTTTTCACGCCTCCTCGATGCCTTCTTCATCTATGCCGCCTGAGGTGAATACGAAGAGTTTGGTGTCTTGGTCTCAATGCCAAAATATGCTATGTAGGAAGGGACTGTGAAGAAAATAAGATAATGGGAACACTGAAGTCTTGTCAAGTGGTATTTTTTCTTTTGAAAGCCTTTGATTTAACAACTTAATGGATGAGTGACAGCCACTGAATTTTTAGGATTCTTGGGGTTATTTTGCAAATGAGAATAGGGATAATGATGGGAAATGAGATGGGATATAATGGAATAGGGGAGGGATATTAATGATAGTGTGACAGTGAGGAGGAAAGTGACCACAGGTGTGGAATGTGTTTTGAAGTATTTTACACCAAAATCAAAATTTAACACTCAAACTCAAACCCTAGGGAGCAGTTTTTGACAAAAGAATAGGGTTTAACTTTTGATATTACAAATTATCCAACCAATCATTAAAACCACACCAAACACCAGCTACGAGCAATTGCAAGGTGATTCGAACTTACTCAGAGCAAAAGGGATCAAAAAATTGGAAATTCCATTGAAAACAGTGAAAAAATTGGCTTGTCGGCTATGTGCGTCGCGCAGTCAGCCCAATGCGCCGTGCAGGTTGTATGCGCCGTGCCAGTGTAATTTTTACACTTCACAGGCTGACTCAATGCACCACGCCTGCCCAGTGTGCCGCGTCGGCTGCCCAATGCGCCACGCAGCTCACTTTCACCATAGTTTGGCTTTCACACTCTGACTTTTCCCTCCATGATTTTCTTCGGCTTCTTTGATGACTCTTGCGAGCAAATGGAGCTTGAACTTGGAAATACCAATGTGTTTTGGTTTTTCATTTTGACAAACCCACTTCCTAGTGTTGCAGAACTTTGGCACTTTCACATAACTCTATTTTTCTTCTTTCCTCTGATCTTGGAGCTAAATGAAGAAACTTTTTTTTCTATTTTCTACAAGGATGCTGGCATGAAATTTGGCAAAGGCAACCAGGGCTGCACCTGAAGTATTTCACAACTGAAGAAACTTCGAAAATTACATGGCCTTTATTACAAAGGATAAAATGATGATTTTTATTCAAAACAGAGTTTTGAAGAAGAATCATGATCAAGCAATATGACGATGAAATTCTGCAATGGAAACTGATTTTGAACCTCCCTCATGTGCCTGCTGGCATTATTGGACATTCTGAAGACTAAATTTGTGAAACCCTAGACCTAGTGAGACTAGAAACCCTAAAATGACTCTTTGCCCACCAAAAGACCAAACATTGAATTTCAATGACTGAAAATGATTTTGATGGACTTTGATGAACAGACACGAACCAGCAGGTACATGAAATGATGGATATGAGTGAAAAGACCCTTCTGTCAGATGATCCATGCTCCTAATGGAATGCAGTTGAGTAAACTGGATGAGACCCCTAAAATGAAATGCAGCAAAAGAGAATTTGATCTCTGACGGAGGGAAGAACAGACCGACTCTAACAGATGTTTGCGCCCATACCACATATCATGTATTTTAGATATCAGTTGTACTTATCTACGCAGTTTTTCCGACGACAATGTTTTCAGTTGGGCAAATTCTCGTAAATAATTTCACCCCTCTCTCTCTCAGGCCTCATGCTTTAGGGGGCATCTGTTACACAGTAATTTTTCACCGTCCCTGCAATTCCCCATCCCACACATTGGAGGGACTTTTCCGTGACTTGTGAGCAGTGACATGTCCTAAAACCATTTTCATGGCATCCCCCTTGACAAGGAAAATAATTCTTCTGAAGACAATTTCCTGTGAAAAACCCTAAAAATAGACCTTTTTGCCTTGGCGTGACCAGCCAGTTTAGCCGTCGCGCCAATGGGGAAAATCAACCAAAGAGGGCGTGAGGACTGGTGCTCTATCTCAGTGTATTTCCCATGCCAATCTTAATAAATATTTTCTTTTAAAAATAAATGGCGGAAGTTTGATTCCAACCAACTCATGAACGAGTCTCTAAAATGAGTTAGGAGGTTTGGCTCTGGATCTCCATGTACGGGAAGTGGTTTTCCACCTATCATGGAATCTTCCTTGAGGATAGGGCCAATCCTACCATTGTAGGGATCCCATCTCCCCTTCCACCATCTATATAAGCTTGCCATTTTCCCTTAGCAAGCTAGCACTAAGAGTTGAATCAGTAGCAAGGAGACTATCGTCAGACAGCCTTTGAGAGCCAAGTCGAAGAGAGAGAGCTTTGTCCCATTCCTGAAGAGCCTCATTGAGACGTGCTCCACTGTTGACCCCGCTGAAGGAAGAACCAGTGTCAGAGATTAAGGTTGTATTGTTCCTTCGTTTCATCAATGATAAGCGAATTTGATTATGGTTTCACTCATGTATCTTTATCTTTGATGCAATGAGTTACATCTTCTCTAACTAATGTATAGTTACAAGATTTAGATTCTATGCTGTGTATCGTCGTGTTTCTTCACATGTGTGCAGGTGTTTGGACGCACTAAGTGAAAGGATTGTGATCCACCAGAGTGGAGGACGGGAAGCGTAATCCTTCTTGTTGATGACCATCGCGTAGGACCTGAGGTAAGAAACTAATCATTTCTTGTCATTTTGTAATTAGAGACCTGTGTCTTAGCATGATTTGATTGTTTCTAGACCAGATCTAGGCTAGTAGGGATCACCTCTGTCTGCAGAGGGGATTTACCTCTCCAACACTGTGGGGGTGCCTAGTTGCCTACATCGTTTACTGAGACGACTAGTGCGCGCGGTGACATGCTACCACGAGCACCATGCTGATTAGACTTTTAGGGCTTTTCATTTGCACATTTTTGAGAGACATGTTGTCTCTAGCTATTATTAAAATAGACATGTATATTTTTAATTTTATGTGATGTATAGAAACTGCAAATATTTCGACACACACACACACACACACACACACACACACACACACACATATATATATATTTGGATGGATTTTTTTACATATAATGATTTTTTACAAGTTGCGTAAATGTCTATCTAAAACCATATTAGCTACTGCATCTATTAACGCATTCATATTTCTGGGTATATGTTGATATGTAATGTAATCAAAATTCCTTTCCAGTAAATAAATACGTAGATACAGTCATAAAATGTATGGGTTTCTAACTGAATAATGACCATTAAGCTGTAATACTACAAGTTGTGAGTCCAGATATACAAGTAATGCACGAATATCAATGTTAAAAACTTCATTTAATAATTCCAAAACGGCACTATACTCCACGACATTATTTTTGGTAGGCCCTAGACAAACACCTTTCAAATTGAATAACTCACCAGCAAGATCGTAGATTACCCAGGCTGTCGAAGACAGATTCCTAGTACTGTGAGAGGCACCATCGGCGAAACTGATAAAGGGAGTAATAGACATCTGTGCAATCAAGAAGACCCAACCAACAGAAAGATGCTTACAAAGCACATCACACCACACATGCACAAAAAATGAAATCACTCACTTATGTACACACACACCACACAAGAATAACTCAAGCGTAGTACTTCTTGAGGTACAACCCATTTCTAGGCTGCGCCAAAGGAATACCTTCTTAGTCGATTAGCTCATAGGCTCCATTTTTTAATACTCGTTTAACGATATGGGGCCCATGCCACATGGGATGGAATTTGCCTACTCCAAGTTTATCATGTGCTTGGTCGTATAAGAGGATGAGGTCCCCTTCAATGAAAGAACGTGGAGAAACCGATTGATCAAAATGAGCCTTAACCCACTTTTTCTGTGCTTCAATAATAAATCAACCAAGCGGCGGGTTTCATCCAGTTGTTCCAAATACAAGAGACGTTCTTCCTCTGGGGAAGTGTCGGGCAATAATTCCACAGCCAATTTCAGAGAAGGAATTTCACATTCAACTGGGAGAGTCGCTTCTACTTCAACTTGAGCATTAGATAGACCAACTGTAACACAATCTTTGAGTACAGGTTGTTTCAGTTTGGGATGTGCAGTATTGGTCAACTAGAAAGAGGTTTGAATTATCACTGATAAATATTCACTGTCATCTATTAGACTAAGTCCTTGGACTCCAGTCATTAACTTCCAACAATCTTGCAGATGAGGATCAGTGAGACTAATAGCATAGTCGGGATAGATGGTTCCATATTGACAACCAGTCGACAAATTTCCCATAATGGTTCCTATACGGGCATGGTCATAGGTCTGATGACAGGTATCAAACACTTCAGCAATGCAAGGGGTATTGATACCATGACGAAACAAAGGAGCAAGTCCAATACGAATTCCGCCAAAATGAAGATAATTGTATTTTTTATCAGCAACATACTGTCTAAACTTTTTGATATCATCTTTGGAAAACAAGTTTAGAGAGACAATTTGAACAGATGGACCAGAAATTTTTATAGTCACCTCCACTTCCTTTAAAAAGGATTTGGATTTAAAAGGAAAAGTCACAGGAAACTTATAAATATCAGTAGCATGCAGAGAGGGAGGGTTCCAATTTTCAGGATTCTCAATTATTTCATGATCAACATCAATTTCCTCAGACCGAGAAGTAACTTCATTAACAATTTTGCGATCAATACTGGAGAAGGTTTGTAAAATATTATCCATCACAGAATCAGAAACAGGGCTCTGATACCAAATTAAGATTGTGGACTCTGTAACTTACTTGAATCTGAAAACTTGTTGTCGTAAACCTCACACACACACCATCCTAGGTGAGAGATACGCGAAACATCTCCTCGATTCCTCAGGTCTTTCGCTTCGCCTTACAATCTCCTTTACGTGATCTTGGAAAATTTTCCTCAGACAGGCGGCCCAGAGGGCTTAAAATTAATTCAAGCAAACACTTACACACCAGATTATGCCATAGAGAAGAGCTAAAGAGATTCTGAACTCTTCACAGGCTATTACAATACTGAAATTACTCGCTCAAACTCACACTCACACACACTCATACTGCAATGTTGATAACCAACTAAAAACACCTATATATACAAAATAAAGAGACTATTGAGGGTCCTTGTCGGGCATTCCTGGCCCAGACGGTGTCTACTCAATATTCTCGAGTACAATAATTGACACAATAAAGATACCCTACCATGATCCTTTTGGACTACGATCAAGATCATCTTGTTCACCTGACTCAAAATCAATGGGCCATTCGTCGGGTGATGGCGAGGAATTTGTACTCCTTGTCCGATAAAGCCATTCCAAGTACTTAGATTCCCACTCACTCTCATCCTGTGCTTGAGCATCTTGATAGATGTCGACAAAAAGAGTACCTTGGTCTGTGGATTCCTTTGCTTTTCCTTTTTCTGTAGATACCTTTTCCATAGCGATTCCTTTTCCTTTAGCTGCTTTTGAAGATTCGCCTTTAGATGAATGACCTGTATGCAACTTGACAAGATCTTTAGTGACAAAAATATTTTGTTGTGGATACAGATATTTATCAGCTGATTTTGTCCACTTACTGACATACGCCATTGGATCAACTTCAATCTCAAGAAAGGAATACTTTTTGCTTTTCAGAAAGCTAGGATCTAATTGAACGGCCAACTCAACACCATCAAGTAATTCTAATTTGAAAATCTGGAACATATTTATAGAGTGTTCAATACAACATTGGATCCAGAATTTACAAAGGTGATTTAACCCATGAATCTCTTGCCAACCCAAATCAAAACTAACTGCTGAGCAAACGTGGTTGGATAAGAGTAAACTGATAAGGCATACTACATCACTTGTCCAGTCACCATGTTTAACATTAATAGTAATTAGTGCTTTTTGGTTGATAAGTAATTTAATGGCTTTAATATTCTGCTGACATTGTTCTAAAGCCTTGATCATACTCAGTTTTTATTGAAGCTTTAACTGATTAAATTCTTTCAACCATGAAGAGATTTTCTTAACTTCATCCATATTATCTGTTAGCACTGACTCATCAAATTTCTCTGGACCAAAAAGTTGTGCAAATGGATTGGGCACTATTGGATTTCTTATTTCTAAGCTTTGATAATCCCACAGAGTTGAAAAAGTTCTTAAATACTGTAGGGATATTTCAATGCATTGAGTTGTTCTGACCTGGGGCTTCTTTCTACAAAAACCATTGTAAATCTCCCAGTCAGCAAAAGGTTCATATATATCAAACTGAGGGAAAGTATCAGTACTGGCAAAATATTCATTATTGCTCTGGATATAGGCAGCTTCCATTTCTTCAAATAAATCTGGGATTTGAAGAGAAATGAGAAATTTTTCAACTTTGTCATGCATATTGATCTCATCAATATCAAGCATTTTTGCAGTGGTATAGATGGAAAAATAAAAATCAACTGCACCAATCAACTGATAATAATTCAACCGCTTGAGAGTTTCTATCATCTCATCTGTAAATAATCGAGACCAATAATCATCTAGAGTTTTGAAATATATTTTTACCTTCATATTAGGTAAAGGGTAAACCTTAACCAATTCTTCATCTAACCCCAAATTTATTCCAACATTCTTGGACTGCCAGGCTTGGCAGCGTTGAATCCATTGATTTCGCCTCATTCTAAAACCAAAAATCTTCTTGATTTGATAAGCAACTTCTTCAAGAATTAATTCTAAAATGTGAAAACGTTTAACAAGAGTTTGAAAATTATCATCTGTTGATGTTTTACCTGGAAGCTCAAAAAGATCTGTTCTTCTGCTAGGTCCTTCAAAAGTATGCATCTTATTCATGTCTCGTGTGAGAGAATCTGCCAGATAATTTGAAATTCCTGGAATCCATTCAACATCAAATTCGTACATATTGAACCATATCTGACATGCCAACAATCTACCTCTAGCTAACTGTCTAGATATTTTAGTAGATAGAAAATGTGTAAAGTTCATAGAATCTGTTCTGATTAAAAACCTTGCAGGAGCTAGATAAATTTCAAATTTTTGGATTCCATTGAAGATTGCAAGGGTTTCTTTTTTTGCTGCAAAATATCCTTTCTCATGTGGAAAAAACTCACCTGATGCATACGCACACAATTCTTCTTCACCTGATTCTTGCTTCTCAAATAATACTGCTGCCCAAAAAGAATCAGAAGCATCAGTCTGTAAAATTAAAAATCCTTGTCCAAGGGGCTTAAGTTGTGGTAAATGCTTACATTCTTCTTTAAGCAATTTTACCGCATCTGTAGCCTCATGGGACCATCCTGAATGCAAATGCTGCCTAATTGGGGAAGTTTTCTCTAATAACCTTGGAATATATTTATGAATATAATTCAACACACCAAGAAACCTTTGAATCATTTTAGTATCAGAGAGTTTGTCTGGAAACTCAGACAGTTTTGTCAAAACATGCGGCTGCATTTGTATCTTTCCATCAATAACATGAATGCCTAAAAAATCAATACTATTTTGAAACAACATCATCTTCTTTTCTGAAAGAACAATACCATGCTGTCGAACTTCATCTAAAAATATATTTAGATGCTGGAGATGGCTTTCTAGATCTGCACTATGAATTAAAATGTCATCAATATATACACAAATGAAGTCGTACTTGCCAAAAATATAATCCATACACCTTTGAAAGAATGCAGGTGCATTCTTCAAACCAAAAGGTACTACTTTCCATTGAAAAAATCCAACAGGACATGTGAAAGCAGTCTTGTGTCTATCTTCGGCTCTTATCTGGATCTGATAGTAACCTGACTTCATATCAAACTTACTAAAGATTTTTCTATTTTGAATCTTCTGAATTATTGTCTCTTGTCATGGTAATGGGTAATTAAAGCTTTTAGTGATAGCATTGAGAGGCTTATAATTAATTCCCATTCTAGCTTTTCCTCGAATTATCTCAGAATGATTTCTAACTAGAAAAGCTGAACAAGAGTAATGAGACTCACTTGGTTCAATTAACTGAAGTTGCAGACGTTCATCTATCTGTTTTCTGATTTCTTTTTCATCTGATGGGGTGCAAGGAATCAGCTTACCTTTGACACCATTATCATGGAGAGTGATTATTAAGAATCAGTTTATCCTCACTGATTGTCACTGGAAGGACAGATGAGAGAAAAGGCATCCCTAAAGATAGACTGGTTGAAGTATCATAATACTGAATGGCTGAAATTTTAACAATCTTCCCTCCAACTTTTAAAGAAATATTATCAACATAATGAGTCAGAGAGACAGAACCTCCAATGGTTTCTGAAACCAGAATATGATTCAGAGGTTTCCAAAGGCCTTTAAAAAGAGAGGGGCGAGCCAAATTGTTAGATCCACCAGTATCTATAAAGGCATGAACAACAACCCAATCTTGACGAACTTGAACTTCAATAGGGATATACAGAAGATTGTTAGTTTTAACAATCTTTTTCAAGAAAGACGACTCTTCTGGAGTAGATACAGGAATTGTGGTTGATGGTGAAACAATTTTGGGATATGGACAAAAAGAGTTTAGTGGAGGCAGAACAGAAGGTCCTGGAAGAGTAGGAGGCGGAATAGAAACATATTGATTATCTACAACTGATGAGGGTGCAATAGAAAAATCATCATCAAAATCAGAAGTTTCAGAAGTATAATCATTGGTATATTCATCACTATTATGCAATTCTTCTTCTGCTTCTGTATCATAGTCTAAATCATAACAGCGATTCATCTTTTGAGATAGTTCAGGACTGTCATCAACATCTGACAAAGAGGCATCTGTTAAAATATATACTTTAGAAACATCATCCTGTGAATCAACCATGGACCAATTATCAACAAATTCTTCAATATCGACACAAGCTTTGAGTTTATTTGAGGATCTCTTTGGACATTTTTTTGCAAAATGACCTTCCTGTTTACAGATAAAACAAGCATTACTTTTAGGCGACTATCTCCGTTTCTTCAAATATCTGTATTTTTTAAAAGGTCGTTTGGGATGAGCTACTCTTTTAGGTCTATATTTGGCATATTTTCTAGATCTCCGTTTCTTGAACGGGTTCCAAGGTAAAATAGATCTACAGACATCTAAACTGGGGGAAAACTCAGAAGCTTTCTTCTGCCAGCATAAATATTTGACCTTTTCGGAACATCTAAACAAAAGATCAATCCAATAGATCTGATCAATGCTTTTATTTTGGACTTCCAGATCTTTCAGAATTAAGTCTCCTAAATTTCCTGGCAGCTTTGACAAAAATGACACTTTTTGAACTGAATCATTACTGAGATTGGCTTAAAAAAATTTACCCATATAATCATCTCCAAACTATTAGAGAAACTTGACATCTTTGAGCTCCATACGGGCTAAATCTGTTATGAGTTGTTTCTTCTCATCAACAGGTTCTGGAACAAATTGAGTTGTTAGCAATAGTTCTAAAGTGGCGAGACCAGCATTACAAACATTCATTCTTTCTTCAGCAGTTGGGGTCATCCACCAATCATAAACAATGCCAGCCATTCTTTTTTCAGCAAGATAGAAGATAGCTTCATTGTTTAATTTTGAAATGACTTGCATTTGATATAATGCGCCAATCCAAATGTGAATTGATTCAGCAGGATTTTTTATTTTTCTAAATCTAAAACATAACCAGTAGAACTAGTTGCAAAGAGATCTTCTTCTACTCTGGGATACTTGGGTTGTTCTATGAAAACATGGGCCTTTTGCAAGGAAGGAAAAATAAAAGATGGAAATTTTTTAGCTGCATCTTCAAGAGTAGCCAGTTCACTTTTTGATTTATGAATTTTAATTGTCTGGGCTGACTCTAAAGCTTTTTCAGAGAAAAGATTTTTAACAGGTGGAATTTCTTTACCCTTTTCTACTACTTGAGCACTTGATTCTATTCCACTGTCTTCAATTTCTTCAAATTCCCAGTAGTTTGGGGTATCCATAGAGAAACGAGGGGTTCTAGATTCTCTTTTTCTCCTATCTTTTTCTTTCTTTCTTCTAGCTTTTTCTTCTTTCCGTTTTTTATCTGCTTGTTGTTCCTCTTGAAGCAATCTGAGAAATAAACCCTTGCAATATTCAATGGAATCTAAAGATTTGAAATTTATCTAGCTCCTGCAAGGTTTTTAATCAGAACAGATTCTATGAACTTTACACATTTTCTATCTGCTAAAATCTCTAGACAGTTAGCTAGAGGTAGATTGTTGGCATGACAGATATGGTTCAATATGTACGAATTTTATGTTGAATGGATTCCAGGAATTTCAAATTATCTGGCAGATTCTCTCACACGAGACATGAATAAGATGCATACTTTTGAAGGACCTAGCAGAAGAACAGATCTTTTTGAGCTTCCAGGTAAAACACCAGCAGATGATAATTTTCAAACTTTTGTTAAACGTTTTCACATTTTAGAATTAATTCTTGAAGAAGTTGCTTATCAAATCAAGAAGATCGCTGGTTTTAGAATGAGGCGAAATCAATGGATTCAACGCTGCCAAGCCTGGCAGTCCAAGAATGTTGGAATAAATTTGGGGTTAGATGAAGAATTGGTTAAGGTTTACCCTTTACCTAATATGAAGGTCAAAATATATTTCAAAACTCTGGATGATTATTGGTCTCGATTATTTACAGAGGAGATGATAGAAACTCTCAAGCGGTTGAATTATTATCAGTTGATTGGTGCAGTTGATTTTTCTTTTTCCATCTATACCACTGCAAAAATGCTTGATATTGATGAGATCAATATGCATGACAAAGTTGAAAATTTTCTCATTTCTCTTCAAATCCCAGATTTATTTGAAGAAATGGAAGCTGCCTATATCCAGAGCAATAATGAATATTTCGCTAGTACTGATACTTTCCCTCAGTATGAGATATATGAACCTTTTCCTGACTGAGAGATTTACAATGTTTTTTGTAGAAAGAAGCCCCAGGTCAGAACAACTCAATGCATTGAAAGATCCCTACAGTATTTAAGAACTTTTTCAACTCCCTGGGATTATCAAAGCTTAGAAATAAGAAATCCAATAGTGCTCAATCCATTTGCACAACTTTTTGGTCTAGAGAAATTTGATGAGTCAGTGCTAGCAGATAATATGGACAAAGTTAAGAAAATCTCTTCATGGTTGAAAGAATTTAATCAGTTAAAGCTTCAAGAAAAACTGAGTATGATCAAGGCTTTAGAACAATGTCAGCAGAATATTAAAGCCATTAAATTACTTATCAACCAAAAAGCACTGATTACTATTAATGTTAAACATGGTAACTGGACAAGTGATGTAGTATGCCTTATCAGTTTACTCTTATCCAACCACGTTTGCTCAACAGTTATTTTTGATTTGGGTTGGCAAAAGATTCATGGGTTAAATCACCTTTGTAAATTCTGGATCCAATGTTGTATTGAACACTCTGTAAATATGTTCCAGATTTTCAAATTAGAATTACTTGATGGTGTTGAGTTGGCCGTTCAATCAGATCCTAGCTTTCGGAAAAGCAAAAAGGATTCCTTTCTTGAGATTGAAGTTGATCCAATGGCGTATGTCAGTAAGTGGACAAAATCAGCTGATAAATATCTGTATCCGCAACAAAATATTTTTGTCACTAAAGATCTTGTCAAGTTGCATACAGGTCATTCATCTAAAGGCGAATCTTCAAAAGCAGCTAAAGGAAAAGGTATCGCTACGGAAAAGGTATCTACAGAAAAAGGAAAAGCAAATGAATCCACAGACCAAGGTACTCTTTTTGTCGACATCTATCAAGATGCTCAAGCACAGGATGAGAGTGAGTGGGAATCTAAGTACTTGGAATGGCTTTATCGGAAAAGGAGTACAAATTCCTAGCCATCACCTGACGAATGGCCCAGTGATTTTGAGCCAGGTGAACAAGATGATCCTGATCGTAGTCCAAAAGGATCATGGTAGGGTATCTTTATTGTGTCAATTATTGTACTCGAGAATATTGAGTAGACACCGTCTGGGCCAGGAATGCCCGACAAGGACCCTCAATATTCTCTTTATTTTGTATATATAGGTGTGTTTAGTTGGTTATCAGCATTGTAGTATGAGTGTGTGTGAGTGTGAGTTTGAGCGAGTAATTTCAGTATTGTAATATCCTGTGAAGAGTTCAGAAGCTCTTTAGCTCTGCTCTGTGGCATAATCTGGTGTGTAACTGTTTGCTTGAATTAATTTGAAGCCTTTTGGGCTGCCTATCTGAGGACAGTTTTCCAAGATCACGTAAAGGAGATTGTAAGGCGAAGCGAAAGACCTGAGGAGTCGAGGAGATGTTTCGCGTATCTCTCACCTAGGATGGTGTGTGTGTGAGGTTTATAGCAGCAAGTTTTCAGATTCAAGTAATTTACAGAGTCCAAAATCTTAATTTGGTATCAGAGCCCTGTTTCTGATTCTGTGATGGCTAATCTTTTACAAACCTTCTCCAGTATTGATCGCAAAATTGTTAATGAAGTTACTTCTCGCTCTGAGGAAATTGATGTTGATCATGAAATAATTGAGAATCCTGAAAATTGGAACCCTCCCTCTTTGCATGCTACTGATATTTATAAGTTTCCTGTGACTTTTCTTTTTAAATCCAAATCCTTTTTAAAGGAAGTGGAGGTGACTATAAAAATTTCTGGTCCATCTGTTCAAATTGTCTCTCTAAAATTGTTTTCCAAAGATGATATCAAAAAGTTTAGACAGTATGTTGCTGATAAAAAATACAATTATCTTCATTTTGGAGGAATTCGTATTGGACTTGCTCCTTTGTTTCGTCATGGTATCAATACCCCTTGCATTGCTGAAGTGTTTGATACCTGTCATCAGACCTATGACCATGCCCGTATAGGAAACATTATGGGAAATTTGTCGACTGGTTGTCAATATGGAACCATCTATCCCGACTATGCTATTAGTATCACTGATACTCATCTCCAAGATTGTTGGAAGTTAATGACTGGAGTCCAAGGACTTAGTCTAATAGATGACGGTGAATATTTATTAGTGATAATTCAAACCTCTTTCCAGTTGACCAATACTGCACATCCCAAACTAAAACAACCTGTACTCAAAGATTGTGTTACAGTTGGTCTGTCTAATGCTCAAGTTGAAGGAGCCATATATAGTCCTGAAGAAGTTCCTAATGATTGGTATTTCCAATATAAGTCTCTAGTTGATGCCAAGAGACCTGAGTAAAAAATGAAAAGAATTGCTATCGCTGATGGTCGTGTTGAGTTGGTTCCTCCTAAGCCAGAGATTCCAAGACCTCTGTTCAAACCCAGATGATATGTTGTGCCAGTAAATCAAAGTGAATCGTCTTCCTCAAGCAAAGTTAATGTTTCACCTCTATCTGAAGTCTTTTCTTCCGAACCTGAAATAGGTTCAAATGAATTGTATATACCTGAAAATAAACCTTTCCTTCCTGTACAGAAGATGCATCTTATCTCTCATATTTCTGCCCAACCGCAAGAAGAATGACAGTATGCAAACCATCGTTTTGTCAAAGGTGGAAAATGGCCTCCAAAGACTAAATTCTGCACTACTTCTTCTATGTCAAAACAGCCAACTACTAGAGCTGACTGTGAACCTTTAATAGAGCATAGTGTTAATAACACTAAAGATCTTGATGAAGTTTACCAATTGGGAAACTATTTAACTACGTGGTGCTCACATGCAGAAGAAGTGTTAGATGATTTAGGTTCTCAATCAGAAGAAATTCTAGCTAATCTCAGATTGCTTCAAGAGGAATAGCAGGCAGATAAAAAACAGAAAGAAGAAAAAGCTAGAAGAAAGAAAGAAAAAGATAGGAGAAAAAGAGAATCTAGAACCCCTCGTTTCTCTATGGATACTCCAACCTACTGGGAATTTGAAGAAATTGAAGATAGTGGAATAGAATCAAGTGCTCAAGCAGCAGAAAAGGGTAAAGAAATTCCACCTGTTAAAAATATTTTCTCTGAAAAAGCTTTAGAGGCAGCCCAGACAAATAAAATTCATCAATAAAAAAGTGAACTGGCTACTCTTGACGATGCAGCTAAAAAATTTCCATATTTTATTTTGCCTTCCTTGCAAAAGGCCCATGTTTTCAGAGAACAACCCAAGTATCCCAGAGTAGAAGAAGATCTCTTTGCAACTAGTTCTACTGGTTATGTTTTAGATTTAGAAAAATTTAAAAATACCGCTGAATCAATTCGCATTTGGATTGGCGCATTATATCAAATGCAAGTCATTTCGAAATTAAACAATGAAGCTATCTTCTATCTTGCTGAAAAAAGAATGGCTGGCATTGTTTATGATTGGTGGATGACCCCAATTGCTGAAGAAAGAATGAATGTTTGTAATGATGGTCTCGCCACTTTAGAACTATTGTTAAAAACTCAATTTGTTCCAGAACCTGTTGATGAGAAGAAACAACTCATAACAGATTTAGCCCGTATGGAGCTCAAAGATGTCAAGTTTCTCCAACAGTTTGGAGATGATTATATGGGTAAAGTTTTTAAAGCCAATCTCAGTAATGATTCAGTTCAAAAAGTGTCATTTTTGTCAAAGCCACCAGAAAATTTAGGAGACTTAATTCTGAAAGATCTGGAAGTCCAGAATAAAAGCATTGATCAGATCTATTGGATTGATCTTTTGTTTAGATGTTCCGAAAAGGTCAAATATTTATGCTGGCAGAAGAAAGCTTCTGAGTTTTCCCCCGGTTTAGATGTCTGTAGATCTGTTTTACCTTGGACCCCGTTCAAGAAACGAAGATCTAGAAAATATGGCAAATACAGACCTAAAAGAGTAGCTCATCCCAAACGAACTTTTAAAAAATACAGATATTTGATGAAACGGAGACAGTCGCCTAAAAGTAATGCTTGTTTTATCTGTAAACAGGAAGGTCATTTTGCAAAAAAATGTCCAAAGAGCTCCTCAAATAAACTCAAAGCTTGTGTCGATATTGAAGAATTTGTTGATAATTGGTCCATGGTTGATTCACAGGATGATGTTTCTAAAGTATATATTTTAACAGATGCCTCTTTGTCAGATGTTGATGACAGTCCTGAACTATCTCAAAAGATGAATCGATGTTATGATTTAGACTGTGATACAAAAGCAGAAGAAGAATTGCATTATAGTGATGAATATACCAATGAATATACTTCTGAAACTTCTGATTTTGATGATGATTTTTATATTGCACCCTCATCAATTGTAGATAATCAATCTATTTCTATTCCACCTCCTACTCTTCCAGGACCTTCTGTTCTACCTCCACTAAACTCTTTTTGTCCATATCCCAAAACTGTTTCACCATCATCCGCAATTCCTGTATCTACTCCAGAAGAGTTGTCTTTCTTGAAAAAGATTGTTAAAACTAAAAATATTCTGTATATCCCTGTTGAAGTTCAAGTTCGTCAAGATTGGGTTGTTGTTCATGCCTTTATAGATACTGGTGGATCTAACAATTTGGCTCGCCCCTCTCTTTTTAAAGGCCTTTGGAAACCTCTTAATCATATTCTGGTTTCAGAAACCATTGGAGGTTCTGTCTCTCTGACTCATTATGTTGATAATATTTCTTTAAAAGTTGGAGGGAAGATTGTTAAAATTTCAGCCGTTCAGTATTATGATACTTCAACCAGTCTATCTTTACGGATGCCTTTTCTCTCATCTGTCCTTCCAGTGACAATCAGTGAGGATAAACGGATTCTTAATATAAAGAAAAGTGCCATTTCTGTTCCACGACTTACATTGGCTAATTCAAAGGCACAAAAACAAAATAGCCAAAAGAAACCCGGAACTAGAAGACCTGCAAAAGATTCTAATAATTGGATTGAAGTTCTCCAATTATATGAAGATAGAGCTCAAAAGAAAACCAAGCAGAAGGCACATGTAAATCCAGACTGGTCCCAAGAGCAGATACAAATATTTGAAGAATTGTTGAAAAATTGCTCTGAGAATCCCCAAGTGTTCTGGTCAGTTGAGAGTCCACAGCAAGAAATAATCACTCTCCATTATAATGGTGTCAAAGGTAAGATGGTTCCTTGCACCCCATCGGATGAAAAAGAAATCAGAAAACAGATAGATGAACTTCTGCAACTTCAGTTAATTGAACCAAGCAAGTCTCATTACTCTTGTTCAGCTTTTCTAGTTATAAATCATTCTGAGATAATTTGAGGAAAAGCTAGAATGGTAATTAATTATAATCCTAAAGGGTAAACCTTAACCAATTCTTCATCTAACCCCAAATTTATTCCAACATTCTTGGACTGCCAGGCTTGGCAGCATTGAATCCATTGATTTCGCCTCATTCTAAAACCAGCAATCTTCTTGATTTGATAAGCAACTTCTTCAAGAATTAATTCTAAAATGTGAAAACGTTTAACAAAAGTTTGAAAATTATCATCTGCTGGTGTTTTACCTGGAAGCTCAAAAAGATCTGTTCTTCTGCTAGGTCCTTCAAAAGTATGCATCTTATTCATGTCTCGTGTGAGAGAATCTGCCAAATAATTTGAAATTCCTGGAATCCATTCAACATCAAATTCGTACATATTGAACCATATCTGCCATGCCAAAAATCTACCTCTAGCTAACTGTCTAGAGATTTTAGCAGATAGAAAATGTGTAAAGTTCACATAACTGCTCATTAAAATTTTGCAGAGCTAGATAAATTTCAAATTTTGGATTCTATCAAGATTGGTTGGGCTGGGATTTTCTCTGCCGCAAAATATGTTTGATGTGGCAAAAACTCACCTGATGCATATGCACACAATTCTTCTTCACTTGATTCTTGCTTCTCAAATAATACTGCTGCCCAAAAAGAATCAGAAGCATCAGTCTATAAAATTAAAAATCCTTGTCCAGGGGGGGCTTAAGTTGTGGTAAATTCTTACATTCTTCTTTAAGAAATTTTACCGCATCTGTAGCCTCAGGGGACCATCCTGAATGCAAATGCTGCCTAATTGGGGTTGTTTTCTCTGATAACCTTGGAATATATTTATCAATATAATTCAACACACCAAGAAATCTTTGAATCATTTTAGTATCAGAGAGTTTGTCTGGAAACTCAGACAATTTTGTCAAAACATGCAGCTGCATTTGTATCTTTCCATCAATAACATGAATGCCTAAAAAATCAATACTATTTTGAAACAACACCATCTTCTTTTCTGAAAGAACAATACCATGCTGTCGAACTTCATTTAAAAATATATTTAGATGCTGGAGATGGCTTTCTAGATCTGCACTATGAATTAAAATGTCATCAATATATACACAAATGAAGTCGTACTTTCCAAAAATATAATCCATACACCTTTGAAAGAATGCAGGTGCATTCTTCAAGCCAAAAGGTACTACTTTCCATTGAAAAAATCTGACAGGGCATGTGAAAGCAGTCTTGTGTCTATCTTCGGCTCTTATCTAGATCTGATAGTAACCTGACTTCATATCAAACTTGCTAAAGATTTTGCTGTTTTGAATCTTCTGCATTATTGTATCTTGTCTTGGTAATGGGTAATTAAAGCTTTTAGTGATAGCATTGAGAGGCTTATAATTAATTACCATTCTAGATTTTCCTCGAATTATCTCAGAATGATTCCTAACTAGAAAAGTTGAGCAAGAGTAATGAGACTTGCTTGGTTCAATTAACTGAAGTTGCAGAAGTTCATCTGTCTATTTTCTGATTTCTTTTTCATCGGATGGGGTGCAAGGAATCAACTTACCTTTGACACCATTATCATGGAGAGTGACTATTTCCTGTTGTGGACTCTCAACTGACCAGAACACTTGAGAATTCTCCGAGCAATTTTTCAACAATTCTTCATATATTTGTATTTGCTCGTGGGACCAGTCTGGATTTACATGTGCCTTCTGCTTGGTTTTCTTTTGAGATCTATATTCATATAATTGGAGAACTTCAATTCAATTATTAGAATCTTTTGCAGGTCTTCTAGTTCCAGCTTTCTTTTGGCGATTTTGTTTTTATGCCTCTGAATTAGCCAATGTAAGTCTTGGAACAGAAATGGCACTTTTCTTTATATTAAGAATCAGTTTATCCTCACTGATTTTCACTGGAAGGACTGATGAAAGAAATGGCATCCCTAAAGATAAACTGGTTGAAGTATCATAATATTGAACGACTGAAATTTTGACAATCTTCCCTCCAACTTTTAAAGAAATATTATCAACATAATGAGTTAGAGAGACTGAACCTCCAATATTTTCGGAAACCAGAATATGATTAAGAGGTTTCCAAAGGCCTTTAAAAAGAGAGGGGTGAGCCAAATTGTTAGATCCACCAGTATCTATAAAGGCATGAATAGCAATCCAATCTTGACGAACTTGAACTTCAACAGGGATATACAGAAGATTGTTAGTTTTAACAATCTTTTTCAAAAAACAAGACTCTTCTGGAGTAGATACAGGAATTGCAGAGGATGGTGAAACATTTTTGGGATATGGACAAAAAGAATTTAGTGGAGGAAGAACAGAAGATCCTGGAAGACTAAGAGGCGGAATAGTAACAGATTGATTATCTACAACACTAGCATCATCAAAATCAGAAGTTTCAGAAGTATAATCAGTGGTATATTCATCACTATAATGCAATTCTTCTTCTTCTTCTGTAGCACAGTCTGAAACATAACAACAATTCATCTTTTGAGATAGTTCAGGACTGTCATCAACATCTGACACAGAGGCATCTGTTAAAATATATACCTCAGAAACATCATCTTGTGAATCAACCATGGACCAATTATCAACAAATTCTTCAATATCCACACAAGCTTTGAGTTTGTTTGAGGAGCTCTTTGGACACTTCTTTGCAAAATGACCTTCCTGTTTACAGATAAAACAAGCATTACTTTTAGATGACTGTCTCCTTTTCTTTAGATATCTGTATTTTTTAAAAGGTATTTTGGGATGAGCTACTCGTTTAGGTCTGTATTTGCCATATTTTCTAGATCTCCTTTTCTTGAACGGGGTCCAAGGTAAAACAGATCTACAGACATCTAAACAGGGGAAAACTCAGAAGCTTTCTTCTGCCAGCATAAATATTTGACCTTTTCAGAACATCTAAACAAAAGATCAATCCAATAGATTTGATCAATGCTTTTATTCTGGAATTCCAGATCTTTAAGAATTAAGTCTCCTAAATTTCTTGGCAGCTTTGACAAAAATGACACTTTTTGAACTGAATCATTATTGAGATTGGCTTTAAAAACTTTACCCATATAATAATCTCCAAACTGTTGGAGAAACCTGACATCTTTTAGCTCCATACGAGCTAAATCTGTTATGAGTTTTTTCTTCTCATCAACAGGTTCTGGAACAAATTGAGTTTTTAACAATAGTTCTAAAGTGGTGAGACTAGCATTACAAACATTCATTCTTTCTTCGGCAGTTGGGGTCATCCACCAATCATAAACAATGCCACCCATTCTTTTTTCAGCAAGATAGAAGATATCTTCATTGTTTAATTTCTAAATGACTTGCATTTGATATAATGCGCCAATCCAAATGCGAATTGATTCAGAGGGATTTTTAGATTTTTCTAAATCTAAAACATAACTAGTAGAACTGGTTGCAAAGAGATCTTCTTCTACTCTGGGATACTTGGTTTGTTCTCTGAAAACATGGGCCTTTTGCAAGGAAGGCAAGATAAAGGATGGAAATTTTTTAGCTGCATCTTCAAGAGTAGCCAATTCACTTTTTGATTTATGAATTTTAATTGTCTAGGCAGACTCTAAAGCTTTTTCAGGGAAAATATTTTTAGCAGGTGGAATTTCTTTACCCTTTTCGGCTGCTTGAGCACTTGATTCTATTCCATTGTCTTCAATTTCTTCAAATTCCCAGTAATTTGGAGTATCCATAGAAAAACGTGGGATTCTAGATTCTCTTTTTCTCCTTTCTTTTTCTTTCTTTCTTCTAGATTTTTCTTCTTTCCTTTGCTTATCTACTTGTTGTTCTTCATGAAGCAGTGTTAGATTAGCTAGAATTTCTTTGGATTGAGAACCTAAATCATCTAATACTTCTTCAGCATGTGAGAACCATGTAGTTAAATAGTTTCCCAATTGGTAAACTTCATCAAGGTCTTTAGTGTTATTAACACTATGCTCTATTAAAGGTGCACAGTCAGCTCTAGTAGTTGGTTGTTTGGACATAGAAGAAGTAGTGCAGAATTTAGTCTTTGGAGGCCATTTTCCACCTTTGAAAAAAAGATGGTTTGCATACTGCCATTCTTCTTGTGGTTTAACCAAAAAATTAGAGATACAATGCATATTCTGTACAGGAAGGAACGGTTTATTTTCAGGTATATACAATTCATTTGAACCTATTGCAGGTTCGGAAGAAAAGACTTCAGAAATGGGTGAAACATTCACTTGATTTGAGGAAGATGATTCACTTTGATTTACAGGCACGACATATCGTGTTGGTTTGAACAGAGGTCTTGGAATCTCTGGCTTAGGAGGAACTAACTTAACATGACCATCAGCAATAGCAATTCTTTTCATTTTTGACTCAAGTCTCTTGGCATCAGCTAGAGACTTATATTGGAAATACCAATCATTAGGAACTTCTTCAGGACTATATATGGCTCCTTCAACTTGAGCATTAGACAGACCAAATGTAACACAATCTTTGAGTACAGGTTGATTTAGTTTGGGATGTGCAGTATTGGTCAACTGGAAAGAGGTTTGAATTATCACTGATAAATATTCACTGTCATCTATTAGACTAAGTCCTTGGACTCCAGTCATTAACTTCCAACAATCTTGCAGATGAGGATCAGTGAGACTAATAGCATAGTCAGGATAGATGGTTCCATATTGACAACCAGTCGAAAAATTTCCCATAATGGTTCCTATACGGGCATGGTCATAGGTCTGATGACGGGTATCAAACACTTCAGCAATGCAAGGGGTATTGATACCATGACGAAACAAAGAAGCAAGTCCAATACGAATTCCGCCAAAATGAAGATAATTGTATTTTTTATCAGCAACATACTGTCTAAACTTTTTGATATCATCTTTGGAAAACAAGTTTAGAGAGACAATTTGAACAGATGGACCAGAAATTTTTATAGTCACCTCCACTTCCTTTAAAAAGGATTTGGATTTAAAAAGAAAAGTCACAGGCAACTTATAAATATCAGTAGCAAGCAGAGAGGGAGGGTTCCAATTTTCAGGATTCTCAATTATTTCATGATCAACATCAATTTCCTCAGACCGAGAAGTAACTTCATTAACAATTTTGCGATCAATACTAGAGAAGGTTCGTAAAAGAATAGCCATCACAGAATCAGAAACAGGGCTCTGATACCAAATTAAGATTGTGGACTCTGTAACTTACTTGAATCTGAAAACTTGCTGCCGTAAACCTCACACACACACCATCCTAGGTGAGAGATACGCGAAACATCTCCTCGACTCCTCAGGTCTTTCGCTTCGCCTTACAATCTCCTTTACGTGATCTTGGAAAACTCTCCTCAGACAGGTGGCCCAGAAGGCTTCAAATTAATTCCAGCAAACAGTTACACACCAGATTATGCCACAGAGCAGAGCTAAAGAGCTTCTGAACTCTTCACATGCTATTACAATACTGAAATTACTCGCTCAAACTCACACTCACACACACTCATACTGCAATGCTGATAACCAACTAAACGCACCTATATATACAAAATAAAGAGACTATTGAGGGTCCTTGTCGGGCATTCCTAGCCCAGACGGTGTCTACTCAATATTCTCGAGTACAATAATTGACACAATAAAGATACCCTACCATGATCCTTTTGGACTACGATCAAGATCATCTTGTTCACCTGGCTCAAAATCACTGGGCCATTCGTTGGGTGATGGCGAGGAATTTTTACTCCTTGTCCGATAAATCCATTCCAAGTACTTAGATTCCCACTCACTCTCATCCTGTGCTTGAGCATCTTGATAGATGTCGACAAAAAGAGTACCTTGGTCTGTGGATTCCTTTGCTTTTCCTTTTTCTGTAGATAACTTTTCTGTAGCGATTCCTTTTCCTTTAGCTGATTTTGAAGATTCGCCTTTAGATGAATGACCTGTATGCAACTTGACAAGATCTTTAGTGACAAAAATATTTTGTTGCGGATACAGATATTTATCAGCTGATTTTTTCCACTTACTGACATACGCCATTGGATCAACTTCAATCTCAAGAAAGGAATCCTTTTTGCTTTTCCGAAAGCCAGGATATGCTTGAACGGCCAACTCAACACCATCAAGTAATTCTAATTTGAAAATATGGAACATATTTGTAGAGTGGTCAATACAACATTGGATCCAGAATTTACAAAGGTGATTTAACCCATGAATCTCTTGCCAACCCAAATCAAAACTAACTGCTGAGCAAACGTGGTTGGATAAGAGTAAACTGATAAGGCATACTACATCACTTCTCCAATTACCATGTTTAACATTAATAGTAATCAGTGCTTTCTGGTTGATAAGTAATTTAATGGCTTTAATATTCTGCTGACATTGTTCTAAAGCCTTGATCATACTCAGTTTTTCTTGAAGCTTTAACTGATTAAATTCTTTCAACCATGAAGAGATTTTCTTAACTTTGTCCATATTATCTGCTAGCACTGACTCATCAAATTTCTCTGGACCAAAAAGTTGTGCAAATGGATTGGGCACTATTGGATTTCTTATTTCTAAGCTTTGATAATCCCAGGGAGTTGAAAAAGTTCTTAAATACTGTAGGGATCTTTCAATGCATTGAGTTGTTCTGACCTGGGGCTTCTTTCTACAAAAACCATTGTAAATCTCCTAGTCAGCAAAAGGTTCATATATCTCATACTGAGGGAAAGTATCAGTACTGGCGAAATATTCATTATTGCTCTGGATATAGCCGGCTTCCATTTCTTCAAATAAATCTGGGATTTGAAGAGAAATGAGAAATTTTTCAACTTTTTCATGCATATTGATCTCATCAATATCAAGCATTTTTGCAATGGTATAGATGGAAAAAGAAAAATCAACTGCACCAATCAACTGATAATAATTCAACCGCTTGAGAGTTTCTATCATCTCATCTGTAAATAATCGAGACCAATAATCATCCAGAGTTTTGAAATATATTTTGACCTTCATATTAGGTAAAGGGTAAACCTTAACCAATTCTTCATCTAACCCCAAATTTATTCCAACATTCTTGGACCATACACCAACTAGAACGGTGTGAATCCGGTCGCGCTCTTTACTGATGTTCGATAAGCCTAGAGAGCTGAGAAAAATTGGAGATTGTAGTTGGATTTGTTGATACCAATCACTCATTGAAGCATCGTGACCAATACCTTGTTCATGGCCCCAACCTGGCCATTTGCCTGGGGGTAGTATGGCGTTGAGTTATCATGTCGCAAGCCCAACTTTGATGTCAGATTTGCCATCATGTAATCCCAAAAATGAGTGCCATGATCAATGAAAATGGCCTGAGGGCCTCTGAAACACGTAATAACATGGTTGAAAATAAATTGAGTGGTTGTCTTACCGTTGGCGGCTAATGTAGACATCGCTTCGACCCACTTAGTGAAGTAGTCCATAGCAACATTATATAAGCATGCCCCCTAGTCGAGTGAGGGTTACATGTCATAAAATCTATGCCCCATTTAGAAAAATGGCCTATGGTAATGATAGGAAGTAAAGGTAGGGGTGGTGTGCACATCTTGTGCTGAAAGACCTGGCACACATGACATTTTCAAACTGCAACAATACAGTCTTTGAATATAGATGGCCAGAAGTAACCCACATGCAGAATCTTCTAGGTGGTAGCATATCTGGACATATGATGTCCACAGGCACCACTATGACAGTCGTTCAAGACTTTATCAGCCTCCTCCAAGGTCAATTATCGGTGGAGCACAGAATGAACTCCGACACGATACAAGGTATCTCCTACAATGCGGTATGGTTGAGATTGATGCCGAATGTGACGTTGAGCATATTTTTTCAACTTAGATCGGAACGTGGATGTTTTAAGGTACACAATGATGTCACCGTACCATGGATCATGATTGCTGATAAGAAAGAGTGTTTCATCCGAAATATGATCCTCGGATTGTGATGGAACAGAGTCTGTAGGGAGAGAGCAGATAATATCGGAAAAAACTAATTATTTCGTCGATTTAGCAGTGGTGAACTCCAAATCGAAATCCTGAAGGATTAGAATCAATTTGGAGTACTTTCCCCCCAGCAATTGTCGAGACAAGACGTATGTCATGGGGTTGCAGTCAAAAATCACGGTTACTGTATGCAATAGGATGTAATGGCAGAACCGCTGAACAACCTGGACGGCGGCAAGCATTAATTGTTGAGTCCCAAGATTGTTCTTTCTTCCATCATACTTCACTCCATTTTCTTTTGTCCATTGTTATCCCAGGCTCAAATGATCAATGAAATTAGTTAAAATTTCTTTAAGAATGAATATCATGGCTAACTTGCTAATTTTTGTGATTTTTTCATTGTAATACATTTTGAACTGAAACTAGCTACAGAATGCAGACATTCCGTAGCTAGTTGCCAATTCTGCAGCTGTCTTCATGCTAAAGCATGTTCCAGGTGTCCTCTCAGGAAAAGCCACACATGGGTGTATTCCACATCATGTCCTTAGCATTTGTTGCTCACCATGAAGATTGAACGGAATTATGGACGTGGTTTTGTACTTGGGAACTCACACAAGGAGACAGACTCCTAATAGGACAAGGACAGTCCAAATGTCCTTTGTCATTTTACGTTGCCACCTTTAGAGTTCTAGTCCAATTTTGATATGAAAAGACAATGATCCCTGTATTATCTCAAGTTCCATTATGAAGATTTGCTATAAATGTAACTTGGGAAACTGAGAGATAAGTTCTAGATTTTGATTAGATTTCGTTGATTGACTGCCATATTTCTGAAGTCCGAGAATACTCTGTTTTAAGTTATTTTCCTTTAATGAAGAAGACATCATTTCTTTGAACGCATTGAGTTGATCTTGAGCTAGATTTCGTGCTACTCTGGTGGTAGAGGGCCCCTGCCTCCTGAGCAGCTTTACTTTTGCAATTTAGATAAGTATCTTAGTTCGTTTTCAAGTTTTTGAAGTTTACGTTCACAGTTAATTTCATTAATCATTATAGCTATACTTGTTCTAATAAACTCTTCCAAAATATCATTACAATGAATAAGAAATGGCTGTAGTGTTATAGATTTTATTTACAATTCATTTTTTTCATTATCACAGTTAAACTTACTCTAGTAAACTCTTCCAAGATATCATTATGATGACTAAGGCATAACTATGATACTGTAGGATTCAGTTGCTTGTTTACACTAAGTAGCATAGCTAATCTTACTCTTAAAAAGCTCTTCCAAAACATCATGAAAATGAGTAGGAAATAGCTGTGATGTCTTAGTTTCTAATTGTACTTGCTTTCAGTTTTTATGTTTGTATTCAATTGCATTGAATTGTACAGCCAGGATTATTCTACAAGATCTTCCAAAATACCATTCATGATGAACGAAATAGGCTGTAGAATCCCATATTTAGTTGCATGACAAATTAGTTAGAGTACTTTGGAGGCAAATTGCATTTAGTTCATGCTTTGTCCTTTCATTTCAAGTTTGATAATGGCTTTTATTTTAGCACTATTCACTGTAGACTAGTAGCACCCTAGTTCAGTTCTAGCTTAGATTACTGTATTTACATTCCAAGTTTAGTTGCATCCATTTCATTTTAAATCGCATTAGTTGTTAAACTTAAATACCACGGTCTTCATTTTTTACAAAACTTCTTTTGTTCCAAACCTATATTAACTCATAATCATCTGGACAGAAGATAGTATCAGTCTAAGGCCTGGAGTACTTTTGCAACCTTTTTACCATTTCACAAACAAGCCTTTCCTCAAAGACTATTCTAAAAGGAAATCTATAACTTTTGAGTGAGGTTTAGTGGTGTTAAACTAAGTTGCAAAATAGAATTAGGAGCTAGTTTTAGAGTAGAGATCTTATGATGTTACAAATGTTCTTTTCCAAATATGTTTCAATAAACCTTTAATCATGGATGAGATGTTGTAACATTGTAAGTTGATTGTTTGATTGTTTAATTAAGAGAACTTCATTTACACTTAACTGCCCACTTCTCAAGCTCTTCCAAAACATCTTTAATGAATTAATTGGACAAGTTAAGGTCATGTCCTGATTTATTTTCTTGAAGTCATTATCAAGCTTCGTATTTTTCTAAGTCATAGTTTAGGTTTGGTTCTGTTTCAGTATTTGAATTTGTCATTTTTCATCAATAATTTAGGCTTCACTCTGTTTTTTACCAGTAGCTTCTTTCCACCAGCATTTAGTTCTTTCCCTTGTGAACATAAAACCATAAAAAAAACCAAAAACATCATAAAAAACTAGACACAACGCAGTAAGAAACAAACACCTAGGCACATATAGTGCACCACACTTCAGCAGTTTACCAACCCTGGTTGACAATTAAATGAACTCAATTTAGGAGACTAGGTTGAGCACAAACATTTTGGCGCCGTTGCCGGGGAAGTGTAACTAGGTAGCCTTGTTTCTTAACTCCAAAAAACAATGATATGCGTAGAGAGAGAGACTCAAGGGGTAGATTCATAAGAAGCAGAAGCAGAAGTTTGATTCCTAGAACACCACTTGTTTCACCTAGACCAAGAGCTAGTACACCTTCAACTCAAACCCACATTCCATCCTTTACTGATCCTAGACTTCTAGAAGACTTAAGATCAGATATTCCATTAGAAAGACCTTCCACTTCATCCACTGAACCTGTCTTAGAAGAAGATTCAAGGACTCCTGCTGGAGACACAAGCTTTTCCACTTCCACAGAAGAATCAACTATGGCAGAAGAAGGGGGAGGAGGAGTCTTTAATGGAGAACACACATTATTTGGAGGGGGTAGAGGTAGAGGTAGAGGAGAAGGAGGTAGAGGTGCAGAAGGAGGAAGAGGTAGAAGAGAAATGGGAAGCCCTTTTAGGTTTCCTATAATAGATGAAGAAACTAATACAACCATGAAAAACATTTCACCCTCTGTCCTTCCAAACTTCTATGGACTTAAAACTGAAGATCCTGAAACCTTCCTATTTGAATTTGAAATCTTGTGTAGAACTTATGACTACTTACAAGATGCTCAAAAACTTAAACTATTTCCTTCAACATTGAAAGGAGCAGCATTGAAGTGGTTTATGAGTTTGATCAATAGTTCTATTAGGACATGGGAAGACATGAAACAAGCATTTCTAGAGAGGTATTTGGATTATTGTATGCCGGTAAATCATAAGGAAGAAGTGTTTAAGATGTTACAAAAAGAAGATGAAAACTTGGAAGATTTGTTGGAGAGATTTCATTACAACATCAAAAGAGCGAAAATGGAAAACTTAGATCAAGACACCTTAAAAGCTCTTTTGTTGAAAACAATTAGGGATGAATGGTTGGATATCCTTAACATGATGGGAAAATGGGATATATCACAACTCACATTACCTGAAATATCTGAGTTATGTATCAACCTTTCAAGAGGGAAATCTAAAACTGTAAAAGGTCCAAGAGATCCTGCTCTTGCAAGGGCAAGTAAGTCTGCTTCTAGGACAGTATGTAGGGCAGAAATAAGACATATGCTTGATGATTTAAAATCTGACATATTAGGGAGTCTTAGTGAACAAATAGACACCCTTAAGTTACAAAACAAGAAAAAAGATGAATCTAATGCCTTAGCAATCTTTTGTCCCAAATGTAGAAAGAAACATGCCTTGAGAGAGTGCCCTTTGGATGTAAAATTTGTAGAGACCTGTGTCATTTGTTCTGAAAAACATGAGACCAAGAATTTTCCTTCCCTTCCTGGTCTCAAAGCTGTATTTCAAGAGGAAACTCCTACAAATTCCACAGAATCTCTCAATTTTGTCTCTAGAAGGCCTTGGCAAGGACCTCAAACACAAGGATTCCATGATCAAATGTATAACAAACCTCCACCAAATTGGAATTCTTGGCAGCAACCTTGGCCTCAATTTCAAAATCAATCTCAAGCTTGGGCACAAGGAGCACAAAGTCCCTATGGAAGATACTCTCAGTACTATCAGTGTCCACCATCCTATCCACCATACCCACATTTTTCTCCTCAAAATCCTCAACAAAATTTTCAACAAAATCCTCAACAACATCATCAGAACCTACCACATCAAAATCAACCACTTCCATTACCATTTCCTCAAAAATAAAATCAGTTTCCTGCTCAACCCATACCAAACCTCAACAATAAAAATCCTCAGAACACATACATGATAGAATGCCAACAGTTTCCAAATTATTTAATTACTCCTTTAGACCTTAGTGATGTTCAACTTAGGTTTCGAAGAATACTTGAAAAGAGGAAACCTTCTGTGATCATACAAGAACAAGATAACTCTAAGGAAGATTCTCTACGGGTGAATAAAAGTCTTGAGGAAGACACATCTTTTCAGGACCCAAACATTGAAAAATCAAAGCAAAAAGAACTAATAATTTCAACTCCTGTATTAGAGCAGCCATCAACATCTACTTCTACACCTCCCTTTCCAAAAAGATTAAAAATTGATAGAGGTGTAGAAAAACAAATTATGGTGCCTAATTATGATTTCCTAGATGAGCTGAGAAATGTTTGCATTAAGATTCCATTATTACAAGCCATCAAGGAAATTCCAATTTTAGCCAAAACAATAAAGGAGTTGAGCATGAAGAAAAAAAGAAAAAGAATAAGAGAGACAAATCAAATTCAACTGGCAGGAAAAATCGCAGACATTATGATGGGTAAGATTGCTATTCCAAAGTATCTAGACCCAAGAAATGCAGCTGTTAAAATTCACATCAATGGAATTGAAATCCAAAACACACTCATTGATTTAGGAGCAGAAATCAATATCATGAGTAGACAACTCATGGATAAACTGAAACTTCCTAATCTTCTCTTTACACCCACATTATTACAATTAGCAGACAGATCTGTGATCAAACTTGATGGGGTAATACAAGACATTCCAGTGTCCCTAGATTCTTGGGAGTACCCTGTGGATTTCATGATCCTAACTCCTAAGAATAATCTAGGAGGGCATCCTGTTATATTAGGAAGACCCTGGCTGGCTACAACTGATGCTTTCATTAGTTGTAGATCCAGTGATATGTACATCTCTGATGGTAGTTCAACTAAGAAATTCACTTTGTATCCTCCAGCAAGGACAATTACAGATTTAGATAATACTCAATGGATAGAGGATGAAGAAGACTTACAACCTCTCTTCACAATTTTAGAAATTAGTGAAGATAATCAAATTCTGAATACTCTAGAAAACTTTGAATCCTCTTCAGAATACAAACATGAACCATTTCAAGAAGGATACAACATTGAGTTTTTTTCATCAAGGAAGATGTCTCTTCATTCTATGGATAAATTTGGTAGCTCTACAAGTGAGATATTTCCAGGCAAAAATTTGAACATAAACAAGAACCTAGAAAAATCTCAACAAGAAGAGTTAGTCAAGATATTACAAAGACATTCTTCTGCATATGCATGGGAGTACAGTGACATGAAAGGGATAAGCCCCAAAACTTTCACTCATCACATCTATATAGAGGAAAATTGTAAACCAATCAGACAACCTCAAAGACGGATGAATCCAAATCTTAGGGAGGTTGTTAAAGAAGAATTGCAAAAATTGTTAAATGTCAACTTCATCTATCCCATTTCAGATAGTCAGTGGGTTTCTCCTTTGGTAATTGTGCCAAAGAAAAATGGTAAATGGAGGGTATGTATTGACTACCGAGAATTAAACAAAGTTACTCTTAAAGACCATTTTCCCTTACCTTTCATAGATCAAGTGTTAGATACATTAGCTGGAAAAAAGTACTTCTCATTCCTAGATGGGTTTAGTGGTTACAACCAAATCCAAGTAGCACTTGAAGATCAAGACAAAACCACATTTACCTGTCCTTGGGGTACCTATGCTTACCGATTATTTCCATTTGGATTATGCAATGCACCTGCAACATTCCAAAGGGTAGTATTAGGAATTTTGTCAGATCTAATACATGATTGTGTAGAGGTATATATGGATGATTTCACAGTTTATGGAAACACATTTGAAGAAGCCTTAGCAAACTTGGAAAAAGTTTTAAAGAGATGTCAAGAAGCAAATATTTCACTTAGTTATGAGAAACGTCTCATGATGTTTACTGAAGGTATTGTTTTTGGGCATCACATTTCAGGGGATGGGATTAGAGTTGATGAGTCAAAAGTTGAATTCATCTCTAACTTATCTATTCCAAGTTTTCAAAAATATGTTAGGAGTTTTCTAGGATTTACAGGATATTATCGGAGGTTTATAGAAAAATTCACCAAGACAACATCTCCACTCTTCAAATTACTTACCAAAGATTGTGAATTCAAATGGAATTCTGATTGCCAGTTAGCCTTTGAAACCCTGAAAACAAAAATTTCTGAAGCACCTATTTTAAGGGGACCTAACTGGAAGTTACCTTTTCATATCTCAACAGATGCCTCTGATATAGCTCTAGGAGTAGTATTGGGACAAAAAGACTTGATTCCTTATGCCATCTACTATACCAGTAAAAATTTGACTCCTGCAGAGTTAAAATATACTGTAACTGAAAAAGAGTTTTTAGTTGTTGTTCATGCCATAAACAAATTCAGACACTATATAACAGGCTATGAAATTTTTGTTCACACTGATAATTCTGCAATTAGATACTTAATGAAAAAATCAATTACTAATGGAAGAGTCAGAAGATGGTTATTGATTTTACAAGAATTCAACATTACCATTCTAGATAGGCCTGGAAAACAAAACACAGTAGCTGATTTCCTATATAGACTCCAAAACATCAAAGATGACACTCCAGTTGAAGGTCAATTTCTTGATGAATATCTTTTCGCAATTTCTACTCAAACTCCTTGGTTTGCTGACATTGCTAATTATTTAGTTTCAGGAAAATTTCCTTCAATAATGACTGCAAGAGATAAAATAAAAGTCATTTATGACAGTGAAAAATATTCATGGGTTGCTAATGCGTTGTACAAGACAGGTCCAGATTTGATCATTAGGAGATGTGTTCAGGAAGATGAGATGCCTGAGATTCTCAAAGCATGTCATGATGAACCTTGTGGCAGACACTTTGCTGATAAGAGGATAGCCTATAAGATCCTTCATTTAGGATATTATTGGCCATCCTTGTTTAAAGATGCTAAAGAGTATGTCAAAAGGTGTGACAATTTCCAAAGGGTAGGGAAACCTTCTCCTTCAGGTGAGATGCCATTACAACCTCAGGTACATATTGAACCTTTTGAAAAATGGGCTTTGGATTTTGTAGGACCTATTAGTCCTCCATCAAGACAAAAGAGATATATATTAGTTTGCATTTATTATGTTACCAAATGGGTAGATGCCAAGCCATTAATTTTTGCTAATGAAGCATCTGTAGTTAATTTTCTTTTTGAGGATATTTTTACTCGTTTTGGTGTCCCAAGGGAAATTGTTACAGATCAAGGAGCTCAATTTACATCGAGGCTAGTGGAACAAATGATGGAGAGGTACAAAATCAGGCATAGAAAATCTACTCCTTATAATCCACAAGCAAATGGTCAAGTGGAATCTACTAATAAGGTCATTGAAGGAATCCTAACAAAGACTGTTCATTTACATAGAAGAGATTGGGTAGATAGGCTTCCTGAAGCCTTGTGGGCCTATAGAACTACATGGAGAAACACAACATGCCATACTCCTTATGAACTTGTTTATAGAAAGCAAGTTTTGTTTCCCATAGAGTTCTAGATTCAAACTTTCAAAATGGCAGTTCAGCTAGGACTTGATTTAATGGAGGCACAAAAGCATAGATTGGAGCAGATTAATGAATTGGATGAGATCAGACAAGATGCAGTTCAGAAAACAAGTCTAGTCCAACAACAAAGGACTAGATGGCATGACAAGTACATCAAAGAGAAGAAGTTCAAAGAAGGTGACTGGGCTCTCTTGTTTGATTCAAAATTCAAGGATTTTCAAGGTAAATTTCAAACACATTGGCTTGGGCTATATGAAATTGTTAAATTTTTTGACAATGGAGTAGTAAAAATCAGGACAATAGATGAAGAAGAGGTCACTTTTCTTGTGAATGGTCATAGATTGAAGCTGTATCACAAGCCACTCTCAAGAGAAGAATTTGTCAAGAATTTCCAGGAAAACAGTGATGTGAAGTTAATGAAGAAGAATCTTTCTTCTTCATCAACTTGATTAATTTTTCTGAAGTCATTTCTTTGAAAAAAAAATTAAAATAATAATAATAATAATAAAAAAGTATAAACATGAAAACCAATCACTGATTGGCATGTTTATATAGAAAAGATAGGGTGAAAATCAGAGTCTTTATGACACTCTAACTTTTCCATTTTTTTTTGCAAGCAGCTGTTACAAAATCATAAGTTCAGATCCATTGCACTTATGATCCATCTCATTTCATTTCATTCCATTTACTTATCCATCCATACTCCATTTCATTCATTCATTCATACTTCACTTCATTCCATATTTCATTCATCTCATTCCATACTTCATCCACCTCATTTCCATATAAAAATTTAAAGTTTGATGTCTTTATGCAATTGAATAACACATGTCATGAATTGCAGGCCATTTGTTATCCTTTTCCACTCCATTTCATAAATTGTAATCCATCCCACTCCATCATTCACTTCATACATATCCCATTATACCATATTTCATCATCTATCTTCAGTCATTCCATATAATATTCCACTTATATTCAAAACCACTCCATTCCATGATTAAATTTCTCTACAGGTACATTCTGCAGCCAAACAGATATTCTACAGCTAATCAGACTTTCCACAGCCAAACAGTCATTCTGCAGCTACAGATCCTGAAGGCACTGATCAGTAGACATTTGAATTGCAACAAGATGATCCGGTATATCCATGAACAATAAAAATCAATAAGGATTATGAAAACTCACAAACTAATGATTTCCAGAGGAGAACAAAGCATATAAAGACCACAAAAAGCAGATGAAAAGAAAAGGTAAAAAAAGTTCTTATTATAATGGCATATCATGAAAAACTTTAGTATAGTCTAGTTATGAATCATTCGAAAAGTTTTTTTGATTATTTTTATTGATCATGCCAAGTATACCCTCCGCAAAACTTTGGATAAAAATCCTTCATTTCAAATCCTATACACGATCATCATTTAAAAATCTAAGCAGTTAAAATGCTGAAGTGATTGATTTTCTCACGTCACCCAGCCAAATCATTTAATGATGATTTTTGAATCCGTTGCAAAATATCTTCGCGATCTTTTCACTCATTGATTTGTTTTCTTCACCTCACTTCATTAACTCGTTCCATAACCACTCCCTATTACTCCATCCCGTAGCCAACCCTTCATCATTTCATTCTGTAAAACAGAGGTATCTCTATCACCGTGAGCAGAGGTTTATTAGTTTGAAAGTTGAAGCCACTATCACCAAGAAGCAGAGGTATATCAGTTTGAAATTTGAAGCCATTGTTACTGTGAAGCAGAGGTATGTCAGTTTGAAGATTGAAGCACTGTCACCGTGAAGCAAAGGAGTATTAATTTGAAGGTTGAAGTCATTGTCTCCGTGAGTAGAAAGAGTACTAATCTGAAGATTGAAGAAGAAATTATGGGCCTCATCATGAGAACTGAACCAGTAGGCACAAAATACCTGGAAGGATACCCTCAAAGCAGAGAAATGTTGCAACAAGCAGGATGGCTGCAATTCCTTGAAAAATTTAATGGCTTCCACAAAGAAGTTACTAAAACGTTTGCAAGGTCATTCAAAGGAGCCGAGGTTGAAGTTGGAGATATTAAATTCACTGTCACAAAGGTTTTTATTGTAGAAGCAACAGGATTTCATAGACATGGAGAAAGATGGTTTAAGAACAGAGAATTTCATAATGAATCATGGAAGCAGATCCTCAAGTCACCAGGTATGGATGTCACTGTGTTTAGAAAGGGAATTCCAAGCTCTACATTAAAGAATAAATGGAAAAACATGTTGCTTATCCTACAAAAATTTATCACTTGTGAAGGTAGATATGGTACTTTCTATGTTTACCATATTAGGTTGATAATGCATTTCCTAGAAGAAGAGCTTAATTTGCCCTATTTCTTGCTTCAAAGTTTAAAGAAAATGGCTTCAAGTGTCCAAAAGAGAATTCAATTTCTAGAGACAACCTTATATCACCATGGGTTAGTCAAGATTTTGATTGAACATAATTTGAGCAAAATAGGGGATAATTGGGATAATTTCTTGGTGAGAAATCACTTTGAGGAACCAAAAGAGCCTTCACTTGAACATCAGCCTACAAAGAGAAGCAGAAAATGGAGAGCCTCTAAAATTGAAACTGATAAAGCAATTCAAGAAAGCAGTGAAGAAATAATCTCTGAGAAATTGACTCAGATTAAGAGACAACTTAAGAAAGAAGAGGGTTGGATGTTCTTGCAGAAGTCTATGAGTTTATGGAATAAGTTGCATGAGGACATGCAAGAAGTCAGCAGTCGCGGTATGTTGAGTCCCAAGATTGTTCTTTCTTCCATCATACTTCACTCCATTTTATTTTGTCCATTGTTATCCCAGGCTCAAATGATCAATGAATTTAGTTAAAATTGCTTTAAGAATGAATATCATGGCTAACTTGCTAAGTTTTGTGATTTTTCCATTATAATACATTTTGAACTGAAACTAGCTACAGAATGCAGACATTCCATAGCTAGTTGCCAATTCTACAGCTGTCTTCACGTTCAAGCATGTTCCAGGTGTCCTCTCAGGAAAATCCACACACGGGTGTATTCCACATCATGTCCTCAGCGTTTGTTTCTCACCATGAAGATTGAACGGAATTATGGACGTGGTTTTGTACGTGGGAACTCACACAAGGAGACAGACTCCTAATAGGACAAGGACAGTCCAGATGTCCTTTGTCATTTTACGCTGGCACCTTTAGAGTTCTAGTTCGATTTTGATATGAAAATACAATGATCCCCGTATTATCTCAAGTTTTGTTATGAAGATTTGCTATAAATGTAACTCGGGAAACCGAGAGACAAGTTCTAGATTTTGATTAGATTTCGTGGATTGACTTCTATATTTTTGAAGTCCGAGAATACTCTGTTTTAAGTTATTTTCCTTTAATGAAGAAGACAACATTTATTTGAACTCGTTGAGTTGATATTGAGCTAGATTTCGTGCTACTCTGGTGGTAGAGGGCCCCTGCCTCCTGAGTAGCTTTACTTTTGCAATTTAGATAAGTATCTTAGTTTGTTTTCAAGTTTTTAAAGTTTACGTTCATAGTTAATTTCATTAATCATTATAGCTATACTTGTTCTAAGAAATGGCTGTAGTGTTATAGATTTTATTTGCAATTCCTTTCATTCATTATCACAGTTAAACTTACTCTAGTAAACTCTTCCAAGATATCATTATGATGACTAAGGCATAAATGTGATATTGTAGGGTTCAGTTGCTTGTTTACACTAAGTAGCATAGCTAATCTTACTCTTAAAAATATCTTCCAAAACATCATGACAATGAGTAGGAAATAGCTGTGATGTCTTAGTTTTTAATTGTACTTGCTTTCAGTTTTTATGTTTGTATTCAATTGCATTGAATTATACAACCAGGATTGTTCTACAAGCTCTTCCAAAATACCATTCATGATGAACGAAATAGGTTGTAGAATCATATAGTTAGTTGCATGACAAATTAGTTAGAGTACTCTGGAGGCAAATTGCATTTAGTTCATGCTCTGTCCTTTCATTTCAAGTTTGATAATGGCTTTTAGTTTAGCATTGTTCACTGTAGACTAGTAGCACCCTAGTTCAGTTCTAGCTTAGCTTACTATATTTACATTCCAAGTTTAGTTGCCATCCATTGCATTTTAAATTGCATTAGTTGTTAAAATTAAATACCACAGTCTTCATTATTTACAAAACTTCTTTTGTTCCAAACCTATATTAACTCATAATCATCTGGACAGAAGATAGTATCAGTCTAAGGCCTGGAGTACTTTTGCAACCTTTTTACCATTTCACAAACAAGCCTTTCCTCAAAGACTATTCTAAAAGGAAATCTATAACTTTTGAGTGAGGTTTAGTGGTGTTAAACTAAGTTGCAGAATAGAATAGAATTAGGAGCTAGTTTTAGAGTAGAGATCTTATGATGTTACAAATGTTCTTTTCCAAATATGTTTCAATAAACCTTTAATCATGGATGAGATGTTGTAACATTGTAAGTTGATTGTTTGATTGTTTAAATAAGAGAACTTCATTTACACTTAACTTCCCATTTCTCAAGCTCTTCCAAAACATCTTTAATGAATGAATTGGAAAAGTTAAGGTCATGTCCTGATTTATTTTCTTGAAGTCATTATCAAGATTTGTATTTTCCTAAGTCATATTTTAGGTTTGGTTCTGTTTCAGTATTTGCATTTGTCATTTGTCATCAATAATTTAGGCTTCACTCTATTTTTAACTAGTAGCTTCTTTCCACCAGCATTTAGTTCTTTCCCTTGTGAACATAAAACCATAAAAAAAACCAAAAACATAATAAAACACTAGACACAATGTAGTAAGAAACAAACACCTAGGCACATATAGTGCACCACACTTCAGCAGTTTACCAACCCTGGTTGACAATTAAATGAACTCAATTTAGGAGACTAGGTTGAGCACAAACACTAACTTCTCGACATGGGCATAGCGTGTTTTAGTGTCGAGAAGATTCTGAGATATATAATAAACTACGTTTTCATTTGCATCATCATCATTCTGCACTAGAACCATAGCTATCGTGCTAAACGCGGCGGCCAAATAAACGGTAAAATTGAAATGATAGCTGGGAGGACGTATTAACAAAGCGTTGACGAGCAAATTTTTAAGCTTATCGAAGGATTTTTGGGCAATCTCGTCCCAATGGAAGGGAACGTCCTGTTTCAAAAGTCTCGTAAACCCCTTGGCCACTTCAGCATAGTTCAGAATGAAGCGTCGTAAGAAGTTGGCTTTCCCCTATAGACTCTGTAGTTGATGCAACAAGGATATGGATGGGAGGTTAACGATGGCCTTGAAGTTGAGGGGGTGGAGGCGAATTCCGTCTTTGGAGATGATGAATCCCAAAATATTACCAAAATCCACGCAAAAGACACACTTGTGAGGATTGAGCCTAATATTTAACATCTACAGTGGAGGAAAATCTGGCGGAGGTGTTCAATATGGTCCTCACGCCGAGCTGAATGGCCAAAAAATTGTCCAGATATGGCTAAACAATGTGACATATGTCATGAAAAGCATAGGACATAGCACGCTGGAAGGTGGCTCCAGTGCTTTTTAAGCCAAAGTTCCCCATGGATAGATAAAGGTAGTATTATGTTGATCAACAGGTAAAATATTAATTTGATTGTACCCCGAGAAGTCGTCCATAAGGGAATAAATATCACTCCCCGCGCAGTCATCGATGATCTGATCTATGAAGGGAGTGGGGAAATTGTCCTTAGGACAGGCCCGATTGATGTCTCGGTAATTAACACAGACCTATATAGTGCCCTGCTTCTTATCTATAGGGATGATATTTGAAACCCATTCTGTGAGGGGGATCGGATAGATAAAGCCCGTGTTAAGAAGTTTCTCAACTTCTGCCTTGATAGCTACAACTTTCTGGGGATGCACTGGGCGTAGACGCTGATTCACAGGCTTCGCACCTGTATAGGTGGGAATCTCATGTATGACTATATTGGGATCAATCCCAGGCATCTCCTCATAGTACCATGTGTAAACATCTATGAATTCATGAAAAAGTTTCGTATAAACTTGTATCTCTTCAGGAGAAAAAGTAACTCCCACAAGAATGTTCTCGACTATCCCTAGTTTGACGAAGATGTCGATAGGCATGGTTTGTGTAATGTTACTCAGATTTCCCTCCGAAAGAACCTCATGAGTTAATATCAGCATTTGAAGAGTGGGAGTGGGAACCTGAGATGTGAAACGCTCTAGACAATCATACATTTCCCCCAAGCCAGGCATGAACGAGGAATGATGATTTCCATCGTTCCATGACAGATCTTCAAGAGACAGCATTTCAACGATAGCTTCATCAGAAGGGAAGAATTCTCTTAAACGGTCGGGCGAATCCGCATCTCCAAGCCAGGGGGATTGAGAATATACATCTAGAGCCATGCTCAAAGAAGCATGTTCTGGAGGAGGAGGATCAGATGCAGTGACGATTTCGTAGTAATTAATCTCAACTGGAGTAAAAGGCATCGATTCTCCGAAAGAGGTCACCTGTTGAGGCAAAGGGATGATCCAAGGGTCAACTGAACTAGAGATCATGTTAACTTGAACGGTGTACGGTGGTGGCATCCGAAAAATACCCATGAGGACAGGGTCCTTGAAAAGACCGAGTCCTACGCTGTCAAGGGGATTGGGGATTTGATCCACGTAAGTTATGTTGTTCTCAGAGGATGAGGTGAAGAAAGACAACTGACCGACAGTGATGATCTTGCCCTCATGAGGAAACTTCAGAAGCCGGAAGAGGGTGGACGAAACACATATCATGGCATGAGTCCAGCTACGACCAAGAAGGAGATTGTAGTTGAGCTTAGCATCAACCAATTCTACTTCCATGTTGACTATATTACCTTGTAATGTGATCAGAAAACTCTCGAGAACCCCTAAGGGTTTTGATTCCTGACCATCAAATTCCTCTAGGGAATTGGGAGATGAAGTGAGAGCTGGAGAGTGAATGGCTTTCCAGCAGGTAGATGACATAACACAGGTGGAAGCACCTTCGTCCACAATGGCTCTGTGGATGTTGAGGCTGTTGACGCCGATTTGGATAACAAAAGCGACTAGATGTGGAAGTCGAGGGAAAATTTTTTCAAGATCGAAGGTGAGAAGACTAGAATCAGTGGGATCGTTTCCATTGATTGCGGACAACAGAGCTTTCTGTTGCGATGGGAAACTTTGAAGCACTTCCAACACAGACATTGAAGAAGGCGCCTGTGCAAAATCCTCAACAATGTTGTAGTGCTGAGTGGTATGGGCATTTGGATTATAGGAATATTTTCGCAGAACACCTTTGGAAGGTGGCCTTACAACGGGTTCAGCGCTGGGCTTCTCAATTTCTAAAGGACCAGAGATAGATGGGGGAGGTGGGCCATCAATGACTTCCTTCCCAGATGCCTAGCATGATCCAGCATAATCCTTTGAACGTGTAGCAATTAAGATAGGTGCAACACCATTCATCATAAAGACTTGTGACCCAAATGGTACAGATGGTGAAGGTTGTTCGACCATCTGGGTCTGCTGACATGGGAAGGGTTCTTTGAGAACTGCCAGAGTCCCTTTAGAGCCTTTCAAAAGTTCACTAACTTCAGATCGTCGGGGACAATCTTTGGTATAATGGTCCTTCACAGATGAGGCAGGGGTACTTCGGTTTCCGTTGGGAACAATCTTCAGCATGAGGTTTGGAAGACTCTGGTTTTGGGGCGTCAGGTTTGGATTTGCCTTTACCCTTCTTCTTTCCTTTGGATGCCTTTTTCGCAGGATTGGCTTGAATGGCGTTGACCTCCGCAGTCTTACCAGAATCCAGAGGGGCGGGAAGAGCAGAGTTATTGGAAGAATTAGACTTCTGCTTCCCATTAGAGGACTACCGAGAAGTTTGAGAAATGAAACCGATGACACCATCCACCAATGAGGTAGCTGGTTCCTTAGAGGTCCCTAGCCATAGGGCATCAGTCAAGATATCATATAGCGTGCCATATTGAGAGTACACCAAATCAAAGTACTAGGAACAAGCGATGGCTTGTTCTTCGGTCACACATGCCCCCATAGTAATATCTTGAGCGACCTTGTTAACGAAGGAGGTAGTGAACCAATGTGTTAGAAGCTAATCAGGTATATCAAACTTGATCAGTCAACGACGATGTCGCAACTCATGAATATGATCTGATATGTGAGTGGCTTTATCCTACTTGAGAGAAGTCAAGAGATGCGTCCCAGCTTTGTATCAAACTGGTAACTGAAAATGCATCAGAAAAGCCATAGTGAGAGTATTAAAATCTTGAAAGATGTTGTAGGGTAATTTGATATACCACTTAGCAGCAGCACCAGCAAGCGTGCGCTAAAAAAGATGTAGACGAATCAAGTCATCCACCCAAGATTTCGAGGAACACCACAGATGGTAGGTCATGACATGAGCTTGGGGGTATTTTCCAACTTTACCTTCAAATTTAGGACAGTCAGTAGGCACTTTGGTTGGAACCGGAGGCCAATAAGTATTGTGAAGAATCGAATCATTGGTCAATTTAGATACATCCGACAATTCCAAAGTGGCAAGGAAAAGTAATTGAGGATTGAAAGGCATGCCAGGTCCTCGATAAGGACCTGTACCTGTACTCCACCCTGATTGAGCATAACGTTTCCCCCATTGGTTCTGTCCCAGAGGATTCTGACCATAGGGGGTATAAGCCACGTAATTAGATTGATACGGTTGCTGATAACCAGTGTATGGGGGTTGATAACCGGGGTGTGGACCCTGATTATATGTTGGCCCTGTTTGAGCAGTATATGGATTTGACTGCTGAGTATAGGTATAGCCTGGTTGTTGAAGGTAATAATTATAACCTTGGGGTGGGTTATAAATCGGTCAAGACTGACCTTGAAGATAATAACCTCCTTAGGGTTGAGTGGGTTGCTGGTAAGTGGGGCCCTGAGCCTTATAAGTTGGGCACATAGGTAGATTCAGCTGTGGCATAGAGTACATTGGCTGTTGAGTAGGGTTGACTAGATGTGCAGGTTGGCCTAGTTGAACAGGTTGACCTGGCTGAGCGGGCTAGCCTGGTTGAACAGGTTGGCCGAGCTGGATGGGCTGCCCTGGTTGAACAGGTTGAATGGAGTAAGCAGGTTGTCCTAGTTGAACAGGTTGACTTGGCTGAAGAGGGACATCAGGCTGCCCCAGATGAGCCGGTTGGCCTGGTGGTGGAATAGGGCTAGGTTGTGCGTGATAACCAGTTTGACCTGTAACAGGGACATAAGATGGCCCCAGCTATGCAACATTCGGACCAATAGGAAACTGAGGTTGCAAAGGTTGCACCATAGGTTAAGAGGGTTAGATTTTCCCCCCAGGACCGTACAACGGTCCCAGTTGATACCCTGCTTGACCTGTGGGTCCTAGAGGTCACCCTGGTTGGACCATAGGGTGAGGCAGTATAGGTTGACCTTGAGAGCTGTAGGATTTCCCTTGCAGACCGTATAACAACCCATGCTGGCCTGAAGGTTGGCCCTGTAAGCATTGTCCTTGTGAGTCATATAGATAACCAAGTTGGCTGAAGGTTGGCCCTGGGAGGGTTGTCCTTGCGGGTTGGAAGGTTGCCCAACCTGGGAAAATAGAAAACCTTAAACATACTGATAACCCTCTGGAGCAGGAAAATGTAGAGAGTTTCCTTGCTCATCGTACTGATATGGAAAGACGTAAACGGGTGTACCATCCAGCCCATAATGGGAAAAATCAGAACTGTTAGGATCTTGGGAGGACTGACCAACCTCAGAATTTGACTACTGCAGAGACAACCGATACTCCTTAGGAGAGATATTCTCCATAATAGCGGATGCTATGTAAACGTCTTCAGGAAGAGACGAGGTCCTCATGGACTGAGTAGTAACAGCGGGCATAGATGTAGCTACGTAGACAATAGGCCTAACAGGTGCAGATGTGACCTGAGGAGATGACGTGAGGGGTGTCCTTGGAGACATCCCCAATGAAGGAATAACCAGCCTCGTAGACGGAGTAGATACTCCCATAGAGGTGACAGCAGCCACAATTTGACTTAAGGATCTATACCCTGCTGGATGCAAAGGACCAGGCGAAGACATGACAGAAGACTCAGGGTTGTTTTCTGGGAACAGCTGGTAATCTTCACTAGATGTAGGGGTTTCCTCACTAGGAGAAGGACTGGATGAGTCTATATCTGACCTTGCTGCTAGATCTTCTAAAAGACGGCGAGGACTAGGAGGTATAACAACAGCTAAAAAGGGCGATCCCGATGTAAGAGGAGGGAAATATTCCCCTACTCCAAATCCAAACCAAGTGTTGGATAAGGGCCAATTGAATTCAATTGGTCCACCAAAGGGAAGCTCAGACAAAACTGGTCCCCCATCTGCAAACTCGGAGACGATAGGCTACTGAGGTTCAGCAGAGGACTGAGAGACCTTTGATGAATCGTCTGTGTAAGGACTACCAATAGATGAAACTGAAGGTTCCACAATTGTGACAGTAAGAAAAAGAGGAAGAGATCAAGCAAAAGAACACGAGCAAAAACCAAGGTAGACAATCAAATGGCCAGCAAGCAAACTAAAAGGGTGTGTGATCGCAAGTGATTAATTTTACCACATTGAAACTTTGAAACTTTACTGTTTCATGTTTTAAGAGTCGAGAAACGAATAAAAGGTGACTCTATCTCTTTCAATTTGGAAACAAGCATGAAAGGACAAGTGCTTGATGATCCTTTCAAATTTAATGAGTCAGAAAATATCAAAATGACTACTCTAGAAATCTAGGCAAAAAGGGTGTACCAGATATCTGTGAACTGCAATATACACCTTGGTTAAAAAATGAAAGAGAAATCAACTAAGGACTTGACGTACGTGCAGGAAATCTCCCCGAATGCTGTGTCTGGTGTATCATGGATATAAGGCGGCAAACTCGGCTTCCTACAGATAAAGGATAGCAACCTAGTGGGGTCTTCCTTTATATACACTATGGTACGGGGAGCACAAGTCCATACTAGTGCTCTCTAAAGCCAAGAGGCGAACGACAGCTACTAGGATTAACGATGCCAGAACACATCACTAGCCTAGACCTCTAGATATTTCGTTAATGTTTCAATGCTTCCTTAAGGTAAATTGAATAAATTTTAGAGTTGATCTTCAATTATGTTTCAATTTTAGGCCCTAGCGAATGTTATGTCTCAAAAATCCCCTAAATGCACACTACATGCCACAATATATCATTTTTTTTTATGAATATCTAACTGCGGGAAGGTTGAGAGCTTTCCAAACAAAAACAAAATGATCAAAAAACAACCACTAGTGTCTCTAATGCATGCTAATGAAACTAAAATCTTTTCCTTTAGAGTTGTATAACACTAATAACGCAGAAAAGTTTTCAATTTACACTAACCAATCAAAAGCAAAAGACTTGTTTTTGTATTTTCAATGTTTTAAGAGCAAAATGCACTAAACAAAATGAAAACTAATAAAGAGATCAATTTGAGAAACGATAGCAAAAGAGTAAAAAAAATCAAGTTCACTCAATGTAAAACACACAATCAGACCTCAAACTGATAGAGAAATCCCTCAAATCAAAGAGGAATCCCAAAGACTCATACAAACCGTGTAATCTAGGCTCGAAATGAGACAAGGTGAAACTCGAATGAAAAAGAGAGAAATCACTCAAATAATGCAATAACATAATGGAAAACCGCCAAACGAATGCAAGGAAGCAAAAACGAAGTTGACTGAACAAACGAAAACCAAAAACTCCCACGGGAGGCTCAACACACCATAACACCTAGATGCCCTAGGGCTAGAATGTAAAATCGATAGTAGAGGGAAAACAACCAGAGGATGGAGGTTAAGCTCAGCCAATCAAGACTCCAGAGCACTTAGGTAGTCGAAAAAATGACACCAAAACCATAAACCAAGCTTAGAAGGCTCAAAAACAAGAAAACCCTAGCACCACACAGGATTGGCGTGACTGTCTGGCTGCATCTAGCGCCAGAACACGATTGGCATGGGGGCCTAACTAGCAACAAGCACCAGGTGGTGCGACTGTCAGCTCAAAAAATGCGCCAGTCGAGTTTACTAATGACAAACATAAGAAAGAGAAAACAGGGAGCAGATCAGGTATGGTGGGGGCTGAATAGAGGTTTTACACCAGAAGGAGGCAACCAGAAGAGCTGATCAAGCAGAAGAAAGCCAAAAGCAACCGAAAATACAAGACAAAATCCAATCAATGTATCCCTAGTAGAATCGCTAGTTTGTTGGAGAGGTAAATCCCCTCTACAGATAGAGGTGATCCCTACTAGCCCAGATCGGGTCTAGCAACAATCAGACACGCAGTGACGGAGGTCTCTAGTGACAAAAATGACAAAAAAATGACGAGTTTCCTACCTCAGGTCCTACGCAATGGTCGTCGAACAAAGGATGACGCTTCCTGTCCTCCGCTTTGGCAGATCATGATCCTTCCACTTAACACGTCCGAACACCTGCTCACATGCGAAGAAACACAACAATACACAGCATAGAATCTAAATCTTGTAACCGTACATCAGTCAGAGAGGATGTAATTCATTGCATCAAAGACAAAGACACATGAATGAAACCATAATCAAAGTCGATTATCATTAATAATAACGAAAGAAAGATACAACCCAAGGCTCTAACACTGGATCTTCCTTTGGCGGGTCGACAGCAGAGCACATCTCAATGAAGCTCGTTGGGAATGGGACAAAGCTATCTATCTTTGGCTTGGCTCTCAAAGGCTGTCCAGCGATAGTCTCCTTACTACAAATTTAGCTCTTGCTTCTAGCTTGCTAAGGGAAAATGGAAAGCTTATATAGATGGTGGAAGGGGAGTTGGGATCCCTACAATTGTGGGATTGGCCCTATCCTCAAGGAAGCATCCATGATAGGTGGAAAACCACCTCCCATACATGGAGATTCGGAGCCAAATCTCCCAACTAATTTTAGAGACTCGTTCAGGAGTTTGTTGAAATAAAACTTTTGCCATTTATTTTTTAAAAACAATCCTTATTAAGCTTGGCATGAGCAATACACTAGGATAGAGCTCCAGTTGCTGCGCCCTCTTTGGTGGAATTTCCCCATTGGCACGAGGGTTGAACTGGCTGGTCGCGCCAAGGCCAAAAGGTCTATTTTTAGGGATTTTCATAGGAAATTGTCTTCAGAGGAATGATTTTCCTTGTCAAAGGGGATGCCATGAAAATTTTTTCAATTCATGTCACTGCTCACAGGTCATAGAAAAGGCCCTCCAATGTGTGGGACGAGGAATTGCAGGGACAGTGACAAATTACTATGTAACACATACCAATTTTCATACACACTTCACTTTCAACACTTCCTCTCACATCAGATTCTCCCACCACCTCCATGACCCCCGATGGCTATTTCAGGTTTCTTGTTGAAAAAATATGCCCCCCTGGCATTGCCCCAAGTCTTAAATGATATGCCTCAAGATTATCTGAAAATCTTGCCTCGTTTCAATGGGGAAAATGAGATCGAAGCTCAGAAACATCTTGAAGTTTTCTATGCTTTTGCAAAGAACTTTAATGTTGAACATCTAGATGTAGTCTTGAGAATTTTTGTCCAATCCCTTGACGGAGAAGCCAGAAAATGGTTTAAAACATTGGGAGACCACTCCATCACTACTTGGGAGGAGATGGAAAACTCCTTTCTCAAAAAATCGAGGGAAAAGAAAGATCATGGTTATTGCCTCACAGAGTTCAATGCACTCAAGAAGAGACATAATGAGGGAGTACTGGAGTTCATTAAGAGGTTCAAAAAATTATACTCAAGCCTTTCAACTGAGATGAAACCTCATTAGACTGCTGCCAAAGTGGTGTTTGTAGCAAATTTTGATTCAGAATTTGGGTTCTCTCTACAAGAAAGGAAGTCAGCCACACTAGATGATGCCCAGACTGATGCACTAGAATTGGAGGCTAATTTTGCTTCCACAGGAAAATAAAAGGGGAGATCAGATCAAGATGCTAGAAGAAGGGGAAAGGAATAGGTAACTACATCTAGCCAAGACAGAGAGTCACTTGAGAACAAGATTGAAGAGATGAAAAAAATGATTAAAAATATTTCAAGCAAGCTAGTGAACCTTGAACTTGAAGCCAAGAATTCATCCTCTAAAAAATTCCAGAATGCTCCAAACAGAGGTTACAATCCGCAGTATATAAAGGCACCCCTGCAAATACTGCAAACAGAATGGAAGGAGCAGCAAGATCAGGTACGACACCCATTGTACCTAGAAGGTCAAGTAGATTGTCCCACTAAAGACACTGCATATGAGCAAGACGACCCATATCTTTCTTATTCGAATGGTTACAAATTAGAGAGTCCTTTGCAAGAAGGTGATGGAATGTGGATTCCATTACAAGAAGAAGAAGAAAGGGTTAGAGTCACTAAAGACCCAGAGATCGATTACTACTACAAACAGTTCATTGATTTCATGCATGCACAGTTCCACAGGAAATATGACCTCATGTCTTCCAGGAAAAGGACCCATACACAGGATCAGGAGGAAGAAGTACCTCAAAAAGAAGCAGTTGTACAGAAGGATAAAATGGTGTAGAAAGCCACAGATAAAGGTAAGAGGCCTCTAAACGAGCCTTTACATTCAAATGACCAAATTCCTTCCTCTTCAAAGTTGGCCACTACCCCAAACCCCAAGCCTGTGTTGAAAGAAGTGAAACCAGTAGTTGAAAATAAAGAGTCAAAAAAAAATATAATATAAAATTCCTCTTCTATCTTTATTCTACAAAAAGAGCTTGAAAAATTCAAAATCCCAATTCCTCTAACTGAACTATTGAAGCAGCCAACCTATTAGTCCTAGGTCTCCTCTTTTATGCTTCCTCCAGAAACAGTTCCCATCCCAGACAGTCTGAACCTTTAGGAAGAAATGCCCATGGTCGTGTTTGGCCCCCATGTTGAAGAATTAGATGCCTCGACCCCCCCTTTCTATGTGTCATTAGTAATCCATGATTTACTATTGCATAACTGTATGTTGGATTCTAGAGCATCCCACAACCTCTTGCCCTTGTTAGTTATGGAGCAGTTGGGTCTGCAAATAACCCATCCATACAAAGACCTTTATTCTTTTGATTCCAAAAGGGTCAACTGTTTGGGGATGATCAAAGACTTGGTAGTCAATTTGTCCCTAATTCCAGCCAAGAGTGTGATGATGGATATAGTGGTGGTTGATATCCCAGCTCGTTTTGGAATGTTGTTGTCAAGATCATGGGGAACCAAAATTGGAGGGTCAATAAAATTGGATTTGAGTTATGCTACTATCCCTGTCTTTGGAGGGAAAGAAAGGAGGTTGTATAGGGAGACGAGGTTTGTAAAGATGGTTACCAAGGCTGATCACTCTGTTAATTCACCAGTGTACAGTAAAGAAGGGGAATTATCATGTCTAATGTTGGAGGAAGACCAAGACTATGCACAAGAGCCATCATTCTGTCCGATTAAGATGGAACAATCCTCAGAAAATCAAGAAGTCGGAGTTTGGACGTTACACTTTGATGGAGCCAAATCGAGAGAAGGGAATGGAGCTAGGGTGCATCTGATTTCCCCTACTAGCCAATGGGTTCCGTTATCTTTTAAACTAGAATATGAAGCTACCAATAATGTAGCTGAATATGAAGCACTACTCTTAGGGTTGCAAATAGCTAGAAGCATGAACATTCAAAGCCTAAAATTTTTGGGAGATTCAGAACTGGTAGTGAGGCAAGTGAAAAATCAGTGCCAAACCAAACACCCGAGGCTAAGGGTTTATAGAAATGAGGTATGGGACCTAGTGGAAAAATTTTCCTAGCGTTTAACATTCAGTTTATGCCTAGAGAATAGAATAGAATGATAGATTCTCTTGCTTTGGCTACCAGTAATTTTCGGCCTCCGCAGAATCCTCTCCTAAGATACGAAATTGAAGTTCATTATCGACCTTCAATTCCTCACAATATCAAACACTATCAAGTGTTTGAGGATGAATATCGAGTAAAGATATTCATGGAAACAGTTGGGGAATTTTCAAACATGGAGATAGATGCTGGTGAAGAAGAAGAAATTGAAGACATTTCCCAAAACAAATGGGAGGAAAAGGTGGATGGTCATAAAGTGTTGAAACTGAAGGGAAATGTTATACCTAGAGGGCTGGTGCCTCTAGAAAGGTTTCTCGACAAAAACAATGTCCCACTGCAGCCAAACAAAGTGGTAGAATAAAATCAGATAGAAGACCTAAATCTTGATACTGATGCTGATCCAAAAAATTTGAAGTTGTCCAAGAAAGTTTTGGAAGAATATAAAGAGCACTACCAGAAACTATTCCAGTCATACAAGGATGTGTTTGCATGGTCTTATCAAGACCTAAATACCTTCAACATCAGCATCTTGCAACATAAGATTCCTCTAAAAGGAGATGCGAAGTCGCATAAACAGAAGCTCAGACAGATTAGACCTCTGCTACTTCCTTCCATAGAGAAGGAGATCAAGAAGTTATTAAAGGCCAAAATCATTGTTCCATTGAGATACTTTGAGTGGGTGGCCAATCTGGTCCTAGTCCATAAAAATAATGGATAAATAAGGTTGTCTGTTAATTTCTGGAATCTAAATCGAGCATCCTTAAAGGATAACTACCCACTACCCAAGATGGACCATGTTTTGCAGAAAGTAGTAGGAGCTTCACGGATGTCAATGATGGATGGTTTCTCTGGATACAATCAAGTGGCTTTGCTCCCAGAAGATCAAAAGAAAACTACCTTCACCACACCCTAGGGCACCTTCATGTATGCATGGATGGGTTTCGGTTTGATCAATGTAGGGGCCACTTTACAAAGGGTCATGGATATTGCCTTTGTTGGGGAGCAGGATAAGTTTGTAGTGGTATACCTCGATGATATCACTGTCTCCTCGAAGGATGACACAGAGCATATCGAACATTTGCGTAGGAATTTTGATAAATGTTAGAGGTATGGTCTCTCTTTAAACCCTTAGAAATCACTATTTGCATTAGAGGAGGGTAAACTGTTGGGACACATTGTGACGAAAGATGGGGTAAAAATTGATCCTAAGAGAGTAGAGGTTATAAACAACATTTCTTTCCCCAGAAATAAAAAAGAGGTGCAAGTATTCCTCAGGTGCATTAATTTTTTGAGGAGGTTCATTCCAAATTATGCAGAGATAGTTCAGCCTATAACTGACATGCTCAAAAATAATAATGAAGTGAAGTGGTCTCCTGAGTCACGAGAGGCCTTTAACAGGATCAAAAACACTTTTTGTAATGTTCCAAATTTTATGGAACATTAATTTTTGTTAAAGAGATTAATAAAATTGGTAGGGGACCCATTCTTTGCATAATTAGAGAACGAAAATAATCTAAGTATGAAAGAGGATCTTATTTGGAGTTGGATTTTACACGTCCATGTGTGAAAGGAGGTTTTTGCATACATGCTTGGCCAAGGTTGACCAAGTCAAACTGCGTTGGCATGAGTTGGAAAGCACAAGTGGAAAATGTAGGGAGGAAGTTTCTAGATGAGAGGAAACCCTAATTTGAAGTAGGGTCCATGGAGAGAGGCTCACTTGTTTAAAAGAGGAGCAAGGCAGCCATTGAGTTCATCTTTGATCATTTTACATTTGAGTCTTAGAGACTTGTTGCTGCCTCTTGCTGTTCAGTAGAGCTGTAGTGCCTTTGAGCACAAGGGAGTCTTATTGAGTATTTCCTCTCCTTATTTATTAGCTCATGAAGGATTGCACTCAATTCCCCATATTCAGGCATTCAGGCCATAGCTTCATCCATCTACATCAGCGCAGTTTCTGTAGTAGATATTGTGCAGTGTTGTTGGGTGTTGTCGGGGAGGTTTCCACACACCATCTGGAGCTAGTTTTTCAGTGGAGAGATGTTATATTCATTGGGAGATCAGAAAAGGTGGTTCTTGAGAATATCCCACCATATTTGGCATTAGGCCAACCACTTTCCATAAAAGGCAGTGCAGTCCCTCTCTTAGACAGCGTTCTCCTTGGTGAATATTTGCTGTGAGGGATTAGCAGATATTGGAGGGGAAGTCTTAGGTGAAAGGATCATCCTTTCACTTCAGATTTTCATTGGAGAAAGTCTCTTCATCTACAGTAGCTATTTCAGCCTTCTCCATCCATTTCTAGCTCTTGAGTTGCTGTTGCCCAGCAACTCCGACATTTCTGCAAAATGCCATTTTTGTATAGATTTCAACCAATCCTTTTAGAGGATTGATTTATTGTATTTTCAGGGGTTGAGATCATGCTCTCCATTATTTATTTGAACTTACATTGTCATATCAATGTATTTTCATTATTTATGCATCAGTCCCTTATATGAACTGTGCATTCATGGCCTAGGGCTTTCTTGATGCAACTATGTATTTCACATTCTCATGTACAGGTTTCTTGAGGCTTTTTGTGCCTTTCTTGAGTGATCATTCCTCAAGGAGATGTATATTTAATAGCTGCTATGTTCCAGTATGATGGCCATTGAGTTCTTCGACATTTCATGTGTATATGATTCACTTCTATTTACCATTTGATGTATTTGTTATTGCTGTAGCTGCAATGTTGGGGTTATCTTAAGATATTCCCAATCTTGTTGTATTTCCATATTGGGGGTATTTTCCTTTGAAAATCACTCTATAGAAAGAGTCTAATAGTGGGCCAAGAAGCCTCTGGATCTCATCCCTCTTTATGAAGGTGAAAAATCTAGTAAATGCTCCTTCAGTCCATCTCTGGAATAGATTTTCTTTGTCGATTGACAGTGTTTCTAAAAAAGGAACACTACAGGGGTATCAGAGCATCGAAATAGCACAACCTGTGAGTTCGATTTCATAGGAGAATGATGAAGAATATGAGACTGATCTCATCTAACTTTTTATTAAAGAAGAGCCTCCCTGAGGAGGAGGAGAATAAAAGGGGAGAAGTGGAAGGTCCATGCACTTCCAATTTTGTTGAATACCAGCTTGGCAGATGCTTGGATTTCTAGATATTAAGAAAGTACCTGGGTGACTATAAACCCCATTCTGCAGCATTCAAGGGAAAATTCTTGGATTTCCAGATATTAAGAAAGTACCTGGGTGACTATAAACCACATTCTGCAGCATTCAAGGGAGCTACAACGTTCCCACAGTCTATTCAGCAGATGAAGGAGAGAAGGCCCTATGGAAAAGAAGAAATCAGAGGCAGTGGGTTTCTATTTTCTACATTTGATAGGGTTACTTCAGTTAGAGCTTTGGAGAAGAAGCTGGAGGAATTTTATTTGTTGCATCCAATGGTAGAGAAAGAAGCAATGGAGATGGCAACGCTGCACATAGAGGAGGAAACCTCTATTTGGTGGTTCAAACCCTTGGTCCATTCAAGGGTGAGTTCTTTTGGAGACTTTTCTCAGAGGTTGTTCCAAACCTTTGATGGAAGGAGGACAAAGGAACAAGAAACCATTCCACCATGGGAGGAGAATTGCACCAACGCTGCTATAGATTTGGAGGAGTAGCCGTCTACATCTATGGATGAGGAAGCCATTGGAGGAAAAACCATTGCAGCCACACAAGAAGGTCCCAAGATCCACCAAGGTATGGGTAAATTTCCACTTTCTATTTCAGCAAATAATCTTAAGGATGTTGGAATTTCATATGAGGAGGTCCCAGGATCAAATCACATGGCCACTTTAGGACCTCATGTTTGCACTGAATTGTGCAAAGGGTTCAAGGAGGAGAAGAAACCTCATCCTCATACATCTTTAATGATTTGCATTCAGCCTTCAAGGTGGGAGTGTAAACTTTTGGAGGATGAAGTAACCATGACACCTCCATGGAGAATCATGAAGAAAATTGTAAAACCAGAGGAAAAGACAACTGCTACATCATTGGAGGAATCAACAGCGCTGTTGAACATGGGTGGAGAGGCGATATCACCTCCATCACCTTTGGATCCTCATAGATCCAACATAGTCATGGGAGATAGGCCTTTCCTAAGAGGTCACCAAGAAGCTGCATTTCAAACTCTCATGAAATTCAAGGAGCAACAATTGGTTTGGGAGGATGGTAGCCCTCATGGGAGGAGTACCAAAATGATGGAAAAGAGATGGCAGGATGTTTACATCATTGGGGAGCAAGGATAAAGGATAAATATTTCTGATATGACACATATATCAGTCATTATACCTTCATCACATGAGTCATATGATGTGAACATGAGGAGGCATCAAGCACTTGAGTTGCTTGGAATTGATGGGAGAGAGCACAAACAGATTTTCTCTCATATGATTGATGGTGTTGCAGGAGTAGAGGAGGGCACTCTCATAGTGCAAGGGGATCACTATTTAGCTGGGATTGATTGGGAGGGGTTGGTGAGGTAAATACCCTCTGCGGATAGAGGCAATCCTTACTAGCCCAGAATGGGTATAGCAACAACCGAGTCACGCTAAGACGCAGGTTCCTAGTTACAAAAGACCAAGATGCGACAAGAGGCCTACCTTAAGTTCTACGTTGTCATTGCTTTCAGAGAATATGGTGCTTCCATCCCTCACTTTGGAAGATCACAATTCTCTCGCCTAGCACATTCGAACACCTGCACGTACACAAAGAAACAACAACACACAAGCGTAAAACCTAATACATGCAACTATGTATCAGTCAGAGAAGATACAACTCATAACACAAGACACGAACATATGAGTGGAACCATAATCGAAGTCATTTATTATTAATTAGAACAAAGAAAGATACAACCTAAGCTCTGATGTTGGGTCTTCCTTTGGTGGGTCGACAGCGGAGTACGTCTCGATAAAGCTCGTCAGGAATGGGACAAGTCTCTCTCTCTTCGGCTGTCTGATGATAATATCTTTACTATTGATTCAGCTCTATTTAGGCTAGCTTGCAAAGGGAAAATGACAAGCTTATATATATGGTGGAAGGGGACTTGGGATCCCTACAATGGTGGGATTGGCCCTACCCTCAAGGAAGCTTCCATGATAGGTGGAAAACCACTTCCCCTACATGGAGATCCGGAGCCAAACCTCCCAACTAATTTTGGAGACTCATTCAGGAGTTGGTTGGAATCAAACTTTTGCCATTTATTTTAAAAAAAAAATCCTTATTAAGCTTGGCATGAGTAATACACTGGGACAGAGTGCCAGTTGGTGCACCCTCTTTGGTGGGGCTTTTCACAGGAAACTGTCTTCAGAGGAATTATTGTCCTTGTCAAGGGGGATGCCATGAAATTGGTTCTAGGTCATGTCACTACTCACGGGTCACAGAATAGGCCCTTGAATGTGCGGGACGGGGGATTGTAGGGACGGTGAAAAATTACTGTGTAACAGATGCCCCCTAAAGCATGAGGCCGGAGAGAGAGAGAGAGGGGTGAAATTCTTTACGAGAACGTGTCCAACTGAAAACACTGCCATCAGAAAACCTACATAGACAAGTAAAAATGATATCTCAAATACATGATATACGTGGTATGGGCGCAACCATCCATAATAGAGTATACAATAATCAAGATCCGAGGCATGAATGCAGCCATCTAGTGAGGATCGATAAATAGAATCAGGTATGGTCACAACCATCCAATAAATGAGTCATGTAACCAATCATCATAATCCACAAAATCACAGCTTGGATTCCAACAGAAAAAATCCAGGGTCTTGCGCTCCATCTCGACCCGAACATAGTACAAGTTCAAGCATGTGAATAAGTGAGCTGAAGTTGAACATGAAAGAACATCGTCTGATTACTAGCCAATGGTGAAATCTGTTAACAGATGCGAGAGGAACCACCAATAATGACAATGGCCCTCAAGGTACTATAGGTACAATCCATAGAATGTGAATAGTGAGCTAGTGTCAAACACCTACAGGATCATTTGATCGAAGGTCAATGATGAAAACCTTGCGTCAAATGCGAAGAACCTGCCAATGAGGCATGCATGCTCCAAGGTACCGGAAAGGAGTCTCTAGATTAGCTTCCTGGATAATGAGCTGAATTCGATAGGAAGTAACCTTGATGAAAGGTGGGCCATAGTGTTTCCCACATCATCGACGCAAGACAGAGGAACATAATGTTTGTGAATTAGGATCAGATGAGAATCAGAGGAAGGTTGAAACTGCAGAGGTCAACTTCTCTTGAACATATTGGCGGCACGACAGTGGATTTGGCAGTATTTGACATCAAAATATTAGAGGTCATGATGACAAGGCAAAGAGAAGATGAGAGGTCAAAAAGGATCACCCAAACCCATGGAGGCAAGCATAAAATGAGATGAGATGCCCCCAACTCGACACAAATGCAGAGAAGTGCCATGTTCAAGAGCGACATACTGCCAACACGACGAAAATACTGGTTCCATTTTTCCCCACCATTTCTGGAAAGTACCCCAATTATTTTTGAAAACAAGCTTGAATGGGATAGCATAATCTTGTTATATAATTTTTTCCTTCGGACAAATCCAACCTAGTACATTTAACGAGCCCTAGGAAGGAGAAACTCGAATATCATCATTACGACTGAATCCGATGTCATCAGGGTTTAACGAGTCTGACAAAGGGAGAACTCGACGTCTTTTCATGTTTAGAGAGTTTGAAAAGACAACATAAAAGTAAACTCCAATAGTCCCTTTTCGTAGATATTTCCTCAGATCTAAAAAGGTAGAAAACTATGTCTGAGAAAACCTCCTAGTCGCGATAGGCTAGGGTATTCATTTTTCGTAAATAATCTATCCCATCCCAAAAAAGGGGTAAACGTATATTGGGTAGATGTCGTTTCGCAGCCACTTTAACGCGATCAAAATGACAAGCGACTCGACAATATTTTCATGTTTAGAGAGTCAGAAAAGAGCTGAAAGATGACTCTAGAAATGACTTTTTTGTGTTTTTATAGAGTCCGAAAAAGTATAAAATACAACTCGTATCACCGTCCAAGCTGCGTAAAAACCTATTGCTGCACATGAAAGCGAGCGTAAAATCCATTTTTCGACAAAATATAATAAAATATTGGAAAATGAATTTCAAAGCCTAATTTTGACTTTGAAAAGTTATAAATATGAAAAAAATAGTAAAAACATATTTACTTTTACTTTTTACCTCTTTTGAGAGCAACAATGAGCTTTTGCTATGCAAACTTGCGATGGCGATTGTGGTCAATCCAGTACATCATTCCGGTTCTCATCCATTCTAGGTAAGAGGCACTCTTCTTAGCTTTGATTTGATTTATTTTTTGTAGATTTCCATTGTGTTTTTTATCCCTGGGGGAACCCTTTGTAAAATTAGGGCTCGGCCAATTGGCACGGGTATCAGGCACGGACCCACGCAAATTGGCTCCTTTTTGAAAAGGGGTCATGCCAGTTGGCGCAACTGTCAGCAAAACAGTCGCACCAATGGCGCAACTCAAATTTCTACCTCAATTTATCAAAATGTGAGCCAATCAGATGAATTTCTGAGTGTTGCAGAGATCTAATAAGGTTTTTATGACCATGTTGGTGTAGATACACAGCCACAATGGTGATTGAGTGGAAGGAAAGGGAGCATGGTGAAGAGGATGAAATGGCCATGCAAAATGAAACATGCATGACTGCTCTTTGAAACTGTGGTCTCAAAAATTTCTTCCTGACACCATGTTTAAGAGCACAACCTGAGCTATTGCAGTATTTGATCAACATTTGGGATGAGAACGAAGAAGTGTTCAGGCTTCGGGACCAAGTGTTGGAACTTGAGGTCTTTGACGTTTATTTGATAATTGGATTTTCCCACAGAGACCCAGTGCCAATCATGACAGGCAGTAGACCTTCTAGTGAGAAAATGGATATGGTAATGGTGAGAGTGTGCCGAGGGGCACAGACAAGATCAGGTAGTGGGAAGGTAGATATCCACATAGTCCCCAATCTAGCACTTCGAGTAATGCTCCATACCATTACACGAGCTGCAGGGTCACAGGCACCGCATGAGGCAACCAAAGCACGGATCCTACTAGCATCTGAATGCATGAACCCCACACTTTTTGATTGGGCCACTGCCGTAACAACAAACATCAAATGGTAGCTGACGAAGTGCAAGAAGGATAAACTGAAACAATTTGGGTATGGTTCCATCCTGGTATCATTCATTCTTAAACGATTACCAATTTTCCAGGGCCAGGGGGTGATAGTCGCCGAGCCATAATTCAAGGAGCCGAGGATGGCTCGATGGGCAGCACTCATGCCCAGATCAGGAGTGGGCCAGCAGATGTCATGGAGGCCCAAGTTTTTTGTATGGCTACGGTTACAGCTGATCATTTTTGAGGACTGGCCCTATGCTGGTATCAAATTCACGAGAGACCCATATCTTCCACTCCCGTAGGGGGATGACTGGGACAAGGAGCTGGGTATGACTCTTTTTGATTTTTATATATATTTATGATTTTTTTTTTGATACATGCCTATTCTAACAAACAGTTCTATATGTATGCAGATGTTGGCTCAGAGAGGCCCACCGAAATGTCGCCCATTGCATGGAGGACCCCTCTCACACATGATCCTCAAGCTGAGGTTGGCGAAGGGAGCGAGCTAGTCCAAAACCTGGAGGGTATCGCCCAGGGGATCTCGGATTATGCACAGCTAGCAGACGTCCTGATGGCTTACCAGAGACACACTGTGGGGGTGCCTAGTCACCTCCATTAATTGCTGAGGTGACTGGTGCACGCAGTGACATCCTACCACGAGCACCATGCTGATTAGTCATCTAGGGATTTTTATATGCATATTTGTGAGAGACATGTTGTCTTCAGATATTATTAAAACAGACATGTATATTTTTTTATTTTATGTGATGTACACAAACTGTAAACTATTTGACATATATATATATTTCTGGATGGATCTTTTTACATATGATAATGATTTTTTTACAAGTTGCATAAATGTCTATCTAAAACTAGATTAGCTACTGCATCTGTTAATGCATTCATGTGTCTGGGTATGTGTTGATATGTAATGTAATCAAAATTTCATTCCAGTAAATGAATACGTAGATACAGCCATAAAATGGATGGGTTTCTAATTGAATAATGACCATTAAGTTGTAATAATACAAGCTGTGAGTCCAGATACACAAGTAATGCACAAATACCAAGGTTAACAGCCTCATTCAACAATTCCAAAATGGCACTATACTCCGCAACATTATTTGTGGTAGGCCCTAGAAAAACACCTTGCAAATTGACCAACTCACCAGGAGGATCGTAGATTACCCATGCTACCAAGGACAGATTCCTGGTAGTGTGGGAGGCACCATCCGCGAAACCAACAAAAGGAGTAATAGACATCTGCACAATCAGGAAGACCTAATCAGCAAAAAAATTCTTACAAAGCACACCACACCACACATTCACAAAAAATGAAACCACTCACTTATGTACACACACACCACACAAGAATATGTCAAGCGTAGTAATTTTTGTTGTACAATCCATTTCTAGGTTGCGCCAAAGGAACTCCTTCGTAGTCAATAAGCTCATAGGCCCCATTTTTTAATACTCGTTGAACTATATAGGGCCCATGCCACATGGGCTAGAATTTTCCCACTCCAAGTTTATCGTGTTCTTGGTCATATAGGAGGACGAGGTCCCCTTCAATGAAAGAATGTGGAGAAACCGATTGATCGAAGTGGTCTTTGACCCACTTTTTTTGTGCCTCAATAAACAAGGCAGCTAAGTGGCAAGTTTCATCCAGTCATTCCAAATACAAGAGACATTCTTCCTCTAGAGAAGTGTCAGGCAATTGTTCCACAACCAACTTCAAGGAAGAAATTTCGCATTCAACCAGGAGAGTCGCTTCCAGACCATCCACCAATTGGAAAGGTGTGAATCTGGCTGCACTCTTTACAGACATTTGATAAGCCCAAAGAGTTGAGAACAATTGGAGATTCCAGTTGGATTTGTGGATACCAATCGTTCGTTGAAGCATTGTGACCAAAACCTTGTTCATGGACTCAACCTAGCCATTCGCCTGGGGGTAGTATGGCGTTGAGCTATCATGGCATAAGCCCAACTTTGATGTCAGCTCAGCCATCATGTAATCCCAAAAATGAGTGCCATGCTTGGTGACAATGGCTTGAGGGACTCCAAAACATGTAATAACATGTTTGAAAAGTAATTGGGCAGCTATCTTACCATCGACAGCTAATGTAGGCATCGCTTCGGCCCACTTAGTGAAGTAGTCCACGAAAACGATTATATAAGCATGCCCCCCGGCCGAGTGAGGGTTACATGTCATAAAATGTACGACCCATTTAGCAAAATGGCCTATGGTAATGACAGGATGTAAGGGTAGGGGAAGTGCGCGCATCTTGCATTGAAAGACCTGGCACGCATGACATTTTGGGACTGCAACAATATATTATTTGAATATAGACGTCCAGAAGTAACCCGCACACAGAATCTTCTGGGCGGTGGCATATTTGGACATGTGACTACCACAGGTGCCACCGTGATAGTCATTCAAGACTCTCTCAACATCTTCCAGGGTCAAGCACCGGTGGAGCACAAAATCAACTCCGACATGGTACAAGGTATCTCCTATAATGCGGTATGGTTGAGATTGATGTCGAATCCGTCATCAAGCATCTTTTTTCAATTCAGACTGGGATGTGGATGTTTGAAGATACACGATAATGTCACTGTACCATGGATCATGAGTGTTTATAAGAAAGAGTGTTTCATTCGGGATATGATCCTCGGATTGGGATGGAATGGAGTCTATCGAGAGAGAGAAAATTAGATCATAAAAAGAAATGATTTCATCGAATTAGTGGTGGTGAACTCTAAATCGAACTCCTGAAGGATTAAAATCCACTTGGAGTACTTCCCCCCCAGTAATTTTCAAGACAAGATATATGTCATGGGGTTGCAGTCAGAAACCACGGTTACGATACGCAATAGGATGTAATGGTGGAATCGCTGAACGGCCTGGACCATAGCGAGTGCCAATTTCTCAATGTGGGCATAGCGTGTTTCCGTGTTGAGAAGATTCCGAGATAGATAGTAAACTACGTGTTCATTTCCATAATCGTCATCCTGTACTAAGACCATAGCTATCGTGCTAAACGCAGTGGCCAAATAAAGGGTAAAATGGTGATGATAGTTGGGAGGACGTATCAGCGGAGCGTTAACGAGCAATGTTTTAAGCTTATCAAAAGATCATTGGGAATTCTCGTCCCAATGGAAGGGAATGTCCTGTTTCAAAAGTCACATAAAGCCCTTGGCCTCTTCTGCATATTTCGGAATAAAGCGCCATAAGAAGTTAGCTTTCCCCTGCAGACTCTGCGGTTGATGTAACGAGGAAGGGGATGGGAGGTTAACGATGGCCTCGACCTTGAGGCGGTCAAGGCGAATTCCGTATTTGGAGACGATGAATCCCAAAAGACAACAGGAATCCATGCAGAAGACGCACTTATGAGGATTGAGCCTAATATTGTAGCATCTGCAATTGAGGAAAATCTGGCAGAGATGTTCAGGATGGTCTTCACACCGAGCTGAATGGGTCAGAAAATCATCCAGATACGACTGAACAATATGACGTATGTCGTGGAAATAATAATACATAGCATGCTGGAAGGTGGCCCGAGTGTTTTTTAAACTGAATGGGAGCTTTTTGTAAGAAAAAGTACCCCACGGAAAAATAAAGGCAGTCTTATGTTGATAAACGGGTAAAATATTAATTTGATTGTACCCGGAGAAGCCATCCATAAGGGAATAAATCTCACTCCCCACACATTCATCAATGATCTGATCTATAAAATGAGTGGGGTAATTGTCCTTAGGACAAGCTCGATTAATGTCTCGGTAATCAACACAGACTCATATAGTGCCCTGCTTCTTATCTACAGAGACAATATTTGAAACCCATTCTGTGAGGGGAATAAAGCCCACGTTAAGAAGTTTTTCAACTTCTGCCTTTATAGTTGCAGATTTTCGGGGATGCACTGGCGTAGACGTTGACGCACGGGTTTCGCACCTGGATAGGTAGGAATCTCGTGCATGACTATACTGGGATCAATCCCAGGCATCTCTTCATAGGACCATGCGACAACATCTCTGAATTCACGAAAAAGGTTCGTATAAACTTTTATCTCTTCGGGAGAACAAGTCACTCCCACATGAATATTCTCAACTATCCCCAGTTTGACGGAGATGTCGATCAGCATGGTTTGAGTGATGTTGCTCAGTTTTCCCTCCGAAAGGACCTCATGAGTTAATATCGGTGTTTGAAGAGGAGTGGGAACCTGAGATGCAAAGCGCTCGAGAAAATTAGACATTTCCCCCAGGCCAGGCATGAACGAGGAGAAATGATGTCCATCACTCCACGGAAGATCTTTAAGAGGCATTGTTTCAACAATGGCTTCATCAGAAGGGAATACTTCTCTTAAAGGGTCAAGAAAATCTGCATCACCGAGCCAAGGGGATTGAGAATATATATCCAGAGCCATGCTTGAAGGAGCATTTTCAGGACGAGGAGGATCAAATGAAGCGACTATTTCATAATAATTAATCTCAACTGGAGTTAAGGGCATCGATTCTCTGAAAGAGGTCACTTTTTCAGGTGAAGGGATGATCCAAGGGTCGTATAACCTAGAGATCATATTAACTTGAATGGTGTGCGGTGGCGGCATGGGAAAAATACCCATGAGTATGGGGTCCTTGAAAATACCGAGTCCTACACTGTCGGGGGGATTGGGGATCTGATCCACGTAAGGAACGTTGTTCTCAGAGGATGAGGTCAAGAAAGACAACTGATCTACAGTGATGATTTGTCCCTCATGAGGGAACTTCAGAAGCCGGAATAGGGTGGACGGAATGCAAAGCATGGCATGAGTCCAACTGTGACCAAGAAGGATATTGTAGTTGAGCTTGGCGTCAACCACTTCTACTTCTATGTTGACTATCTTCCCCTATAACGTGATCGAAAAACTCTCGAGAACACCCAGGGGTTTCGATTCCCAACCATCAAATGCCTCTAGGGAATTGGGAGACAAAGTAAGAGCTGGAAAGCCAATGGCCTTCCAGCAGGCAGATGACATAACGCAGGTGGAAGCACCTTCATCCACAATGGCTCTATGGACGTTGACGCCATTGATCCCGACTTGGATAACAAGAGCAATTTGATGTAGAAGTCGAAGGAAAAAAGTTTCTAGGTCAAAGGGGAGAATATTAGAATCGGTGGGATCAATTCCACCGATTGTAGACAACAGAGCTTTTTGTTGTGATGGGAAACTTTGAAGCACTTCCAATGCAGACATTGTAGAAGGTGCCTATGCCAAATCCTCAACAATACTATAGTGCTGAGCAGCACGGGCGTTTGGGTTATAGGAATATTTCCGTAGAACACCTTTAGAAGGTGGCCTGACAACAGGTTCAGCACTAGGCTTCTCGATTTCTAAAGGACCGGAGACAGGTGGGGGAGGTGGGCCATCCACAAATTCCTTCCCAGCTTCCTGGCGTGACCCAGCATAATCCTTCGAATGTGTATCAATTGAGACAGGTGTAGCACCATTTGTCATAAAGACCTGGGACCCAAATGGTATAGATGGTGAAGGTTTCTCAACCATTTGGGTCTGTTGAGACGGGAATGGTTCTTTGAGAACTGCCGTAGTCCCTTTGGAGCCTTTCAGAAGTTGAATAAATTCAGATCGTCAGGGAAAATATTTGGTATAATGGTATCCTTAACAGATAAGGCATGGGTTTAGAAGACTCTGGTTTTGGGGCATCGAGTTTGGATTTTCCTTTGCCCTTCTTCTTTCCTTTGGAGGCCTTTTCCATAGGATTGGCCTGAATGGCATTGACCTCCGTAGTTTTACCAGAATTCAGAGGGGTGGGAATAGTAGAATTATTGGAAGAATTGGACTTCTGCTTCCCATTAGAGGATTTCCGAGAATTTTGAGAAACGGAACCAATAACACCGTCCACCGATGGGGTAGTTGGTACTTTAGAGGTCCCCAGCCGTGGGGCATCAGTCAAAATATCATAAAGTGTGTCGGACTAAAAGTACACAAGATTAAGGTACTGGGCACGTGTGATGGCTTTTTCTTTAGTCACAGATGCCCCCATAGAAATATCTTGAGTGATCTTGTTAACGAAGGAGGTAGTGAACCAATGAGTTAGTAGCTGATTAGGTATATCAAACTTGATCAATCTACGATGATGTTGCCACTCATGAATATGATCAGATATGTGGGTGGCTTTATCCTACTTCAAAGAAGTCAGGAGATGCGTCCCGACTTCATAACGAACCAGTAACTGGAAGTGAGTGTTAACCACCTATAATATTTTGTTATACCAAAAGGTGGCTAAGACTTATTTTGAGCCTTCAAGGAACAATTTTCTATGAAGAACTGTTGGCTCTTGAAGAATTTTGAAGGCCTCCTGCCTCTGTCCAAATCTGTACTGTTGTTTACATCCCAAAGACCCTGAAATCCTGCTGATTTCCAAGACCAAATACTGCTGCAAGGCCCATTTTCTTTTTCCCCCTTTTTTCCAAAACTAACCTCTTTTTCTCCCCTTTTTCCCCATGAAATCCCCTTTTTTTTTTACGATTCCTCTTCTCCCCTTCATGAAAATCACTCTCATAAAGTTAAAGACTCTCTCTTTAACCTTACCAAAACCCTCCATTTCCTTTGAAAATCATTTAAAAAACGCATTTTTCATAAGTATTGGACTTAAGCCCTTAGGCTAACTTTTTAACCCCCTTTTCTTCCATACGCCCACACCCTAAGACCCAACGCTAACTCTGGAGGCGCTTATCGCATCGCAGATCGCAAATTATGGTTTTATTTAAAAATGCTCATCGCAAGAATCTGCAATGCGATCAATCGCAAATGTCGTATTATCGCATTTTCTATGGTGCGTTTCATTGACTCTTCACAAAAACTTGCGATCCGATCGTTCCGCCCGATCGCCTATCGCAAATCTCATGTTTCATTGTTTACATCTGTTTGATCCATCGCAAACATTTGCGATGCGATTCGATAGCGTCCCAAATATTTGTGATGCGACCGCCTGATCGCAGTTTCTCTCCATCGCACTATCCACGATTGTGATCGATCCCGTCGAGCCGACCGTACGATACCCCCGCCATTTATATAAAAAATGCCTTTTTCCTTTGTAAGTCGAAAATTGTCATATTTCATTATTTATAAAGGTTTTTTCCCATTAAATCCCTCCATCGCAAAATCGCATTTTTATGTGAAACCCCTGATCACTCATCGCAAATATTTGCGATGCGATTTTGCGATCTCTTTGACCGCCTCTGAATAAAATCTCCACCGTTGGATGCAGCCATCCAACGGCCACGATCTTTCCCGCCTTCTGAAGCAGTCTAAACCTAAAAGCGCAGGTTTTCTTAATGGTTTTTGTGTTTTGCAGGTGTTTTAATGGTTTTCCATTGTATAACGAAGGAAAGCCGAGGGTTAGGAAAGACGTTTCCTGCGCCTTTGAGCTATTAAAAAGAACCATTCACAGGTTTGAATTCAATGATTTATCAATGTTTGATGAGCGTTGATAGCAGGTAAAATGGCCTGTGCGGACCTGAACATCGACAAGACATTGTTTCATTCAAAAACAGTTAAAGAGTATAAGTTTGAAGACAGAGCACAACAGAATGAAGATTGAAGACAGTTTTACGGGGATTACGGCTAAGACGGTTATCAAAAGCATAATCCCCAACTCAGAAAACACTTTAAAGAAAACCTAAAGTGTTTTATCAGACAGAAAGCCTCCACCGCCACATCTGAGGAAGATTGATTCCTCAGCTACCACAGAGCCACCTGTTGCCTCAAACCTTTCAAAACAGAGGCCGAAGTTATTGAAGAAAATCAGATATTCACCTCCAGCGCATCCAGGGAGTTACTTTTGCAAGGAAATAAATGCAGAAATATCGACAGGGTTACTCCAAACATTACGCAAAGCCTCAAAGTCAAATAAAGCTCCCACCAAGCTTGATTCATAAATGTAAAACAGTTAATACAGTGATCCACCTGTAAACTTCTCCATCGAGCCCCTCAAAGGGCCGAGAAGTCTTGAATCTGTATTTATTGTCTTAAAAGATCTTATCTCAGATCTTTTTCGCTCAGTATTCTATGAATACTTCAGTAGAACATGAGAGGTTGTTGGTTGTTGATTTTTGTTTGATCACAAGTTGTAACATTTAAACTCTCTGAAATAAATATACAAGTCTGTTGAAGTTGAAAACAAATTGAAGTCTTGGATGTCTTGATGATGCTGTTGCATACCCGTTCCTGACAAGGCTCTATCATTGGATTCATGAGCTTGGTTGTTGGTGAAGTATTCTAACTGTTTAATGTTTTCTCCTGTTTTCATTATGTTTCATAATCTCTTACTACAGTAGGCTGAAATTTTTAGGCTAAGAAATGACTCCTGGAAGCACCTTAGACCTGTTCACCCTTCACTGTTTTATGTTTTCTTCTGCTGGAGTATTTTAGAGGCTTTAAACCTTCTATTTAGTCTTCATGCTTGTTTATTTCCTTGATAGCTCAAATAGTTGGTTTCAGCATGATTTATGGTTCTCCCTGCTTGTCTGCCATCACTTGAAAGCTGTTATTGAAGTCTCCCTTTGAAGTACCATTGTCTTAAGTTAATCAAAGAGGTCGGTTTTGATCTTACCCTTTGCCCCTGCTTGAACAGTTGTTTTAAAGGTCTTTATAGTTGCAAGCATAGATGTTATTTAGGTGTTCCCTCTTCTATGAATGCAGCTATCAGTGAATCTTTTATGTTTTCTAAGTCCTTTAAAATAAAATCTTTGAGGAAATAGGGAGTTTCCCGAATCTTAGATTTCATTTTAAAAGTCATCTTGAAGTCATTATTTGTTTAAAGAATGTTTGTGGAATTTATGGTTAGCCCTGTCTATCAAATATTTCTTTATTTTTAAGTTATGTTTTCAAGTTCCCTTTGTTGAGAATTAAGCTTCTCTTTCCAAAACATTAATGTCCATCTCATTCCAAAACAAAGGATCCTGTGGCCAAGTTAGATTTTCCCTTTGATATCCCATATCCCTTGAAGAGTTTGCCATGACCTTATTTTGACTCCATTAACCAATGAACCAGATATTTCCTCTTTCTGTCTATCTTTCCTAGACCTTTCATATTCTGCTATATCAACTCAACCCAACCAAACAAACATCTACACTTAATAACTAGTCTAAAATCCATAACCAAAGAAAACAAGATAAACCTTTACAAACAAATATTTGAGAGATCCCTCTCTGAGAACAGGAGGACTAGATCCTGGAACTCTAAAGATTGGTTCTGATGTTGCCTTGTCTTTTGATTTTCCAAACTGTCAAAACACGGGACCCCAACATAATTGCGATCACGGTGGGACCCTACTGAGAATTAGAGGTTTCAAAACCTTTCTTAAAACCTTTAGGTCCAGTATAACATAAGTAACTTTCTTCAAGCACTGCCTGACATAATGGAAATCATGATAGGACTTGATTGAATCAGTGAAAAACTAAGTAACGCTTAGGATTCCTTTTAATTCTTGTCAAACCTTGAAGGAACTAGTTACCAAGCCATAAGAGAAAATCTGTTTGTTTGAACACCTTAGCTAAGTGCAAAATCAGACTTAGAGCACTCTCTTAAACTATAAAACCGAAATAAACTCATAAAAGCCCAAAAATATTTCAAGTTTGGCTTCATAATAAACATGGTAGTGGACCATAGAACCTTTTACCTCCTCACGAGCTAAAAACTTCCACTTTATAGTGAAACACTCATTCCCACATATCACTTACCTTTGATGTGTTTTACCTTGTACTCTTAGACAGATTCTGGGAAGGGCCAGATAGCCTCTGGATCTCATCCTCTTTTAGAGGTGATATATCTGGTGAACGCCCTCCCAGTTAATCTCTGGTTAGAGTTTTTTGTGTTTTGAGATATCCTTAAAAAAGGATGTTTCACAAGCAATGTGGTGGACAGTGTACCTCTTTGAAAACACTCTAAAAATTCCACCTGGCGACTCCACAATCCTGAGCAAACCTTAAGACTCTGCTGGAAAGAACCCTTACCATTATAACATTTTCCAAATCCAGTTAGAGGACTATAGGATCAAAATGTGAGTAAACAGGTCAGTTAACCTCTCAAAGATTTTCATACTTGGTTGAACTTTTCTTGTTATTTTGGGTCTAAAAACACACCATAGTGGCTTCTAAAAATATCCACACTAGAGCCCATCCTGCCCCTGATCCACCTGAGATAGTTGATAACCCAAAAAGAATCCTTAGGAAGTCTCCTAAGATAGAATCTTCAACTGTTTTCAGATCATCCCTAAGAGCTAATTCAGTCCCTAAAAATCTTTCAGCTCTAAAACACTCACAAGATGACTTGGTTAATCCATTTAGGACTAGGTCATTTAGTGAGTTAGAACAACTAGGTTCTGAGTCTTCACTTTCATCTTCTGAAACAAGTGAACATATTGGTAGCAGAGAAACAACACCTCCTGATTTACATTTTCTTCACATCCTAGGTGTCTCTCATCCAAGATCAGCTCAGCAGTCTACTCCTGATCCATCCACTTCTACTCATCCTACATCCACTGTTCAAACCACCACACCTCAGCCCACTTTCCCTCTTGTCAATCCACCACTTGTTAATCCACCCCCACCACATATCATGGCAGCATGGTATGCTCCCTTAGCCCTTCCTGTACCACTAGTCAATCTCCCACAGGACTATCAGTCCAAAATTCTATTATATGATGCTAATAATGCTACAACTGCATCACAACATGTGGATAAGATGAATGACTATTTTGACCGAAATGAAATTGATGATGATTCTGTCAAACTTAGATTATTTGCTCAGAGCTTAGGGGGAGAAGTAAGAAAATGGTTTAAAGTTTTATCCCCCCGTAGTATTAATGATCTCCAAGCCTTCCATCAAACATTCCTAATCAAATGGGAAGTAAAGAAGAATCCTCTCCAAGTCCTTGTTGATTACAACAATATCCGTAGGAATCCTGGGGAAAGTGTACAAGCATATTGTACTAGGTTTAACAGTGTATATAATGCACTTTCCCCAGAACTAAAACCTCCACAAGGCTCAGCCTTAAACAAGTTTCCTGAAGGATTTGACTCTGACATGACTTATTCACTGAGAGAAAGATATTTTGAAACTCTTGAAGATATGCAAAGGGGTGCTCTTTCTATGGAAGTCAACTTAATAGAAAAGAGAGCAAGAATGAAAATTGAGAAGAGAGTATCTTTCAGAGAGGAATTCCCTCCTTCTACTTCAAGCTCAAAAATGGAGAGAATGTTGGAAGAAATGATGAAAGAGATGAGCATAATTAATAAAGCACAAGAAAATCAAAACCAGACTGCACTTCAAAACAATCAAAACAGGAATAGAAATCAGAATTATAGAAGAGATAACAATCAAGATAAGCAAAAGTAAAGTGACCAACAAATTAGACCTCCCTTTCAACAGAACTATGTAGATCAATATGAGGAAGACAGGGAGCTGGAAAGGTTGGAAGAATCACATGTAAACTTGATTGGATCAGACAGTGGGGATGATGTCTTCCTCACTGAGGAAGAACAAGGTTTATTCTCTAATGATCAAAATACAAACACCTATGAAGATTCTTATGACTATAGATTGGGTTTTAAAAATGCAATTATGGAGGTACACAAACAGTATGATCTTAGGAGCAAGGGAAGTATAGAGAATTCAAAAGATAAGAATACTAGCATTGTTGTCAAGAAAAACGCAAAAAACTAGCCCAAGAAGATAGCGGAAAAAATCAACATTTCAGCCAAAAAACCATATTTAAATAAAGACAAGGGAATCCAGCCAAATTTTGAATAGAGCACCCCTAGCACTTCAGCTAGTGGTCCTAGTAAAACCATTCCTATCACTAGTTCAAGCAAGGTTCAGCAAATCAAAGCTGCTGAAAAGAATTCAATTGAAAAAACAGATGTAAATATTAACAAGTCAATTATTCCTTTCAGCCTTGAGGGAGAGATTGCTAAGATAAAAATTACCATCCCCCTAGCTGAACTAGTAACCCAAGAATTGTACAAAAACCAAGTTTTGAAAGCCTTAAACTTAGGAAATGATACTGACACCTTAAACTTGACAGATGACAAACCTGAGCTGTTGTTTGGCCCAGAGGTTGAAGGAAAATATCAAGAAGGACCAGTCCCTCCCTTCTATGTCAGCTTGAACATACACGATAAAATTATACATAATGCCATGTTAGATTCTGGAGCTTCACACAATCTCATGCCCAAGGTAGTAATGGAAAGCTTAGGCTTAGAAATTACTAAACCATACAAAGATTTGTATTCTTTTGACTCAAGCAGAGTCAAATGTTTGGGTTTAATCAAAGATTTATGTGTTAATCTAGCTCAGATCCCTGCCAAGAATCTAGTTATGGATATAGTTGTAGCTGATATTCCCCCTAAGTATAGCATGCTCTTATCAAGATCATGGGGAGACAAACTTCAGGGCAGCCTTCAAATGGACATGTCTTATGCCACCATCCCCATTTTCAATCAAAACAGAAGATTATACAGGGAATCCCACATGAAGTACATGGTGAGTAACATGGACAGGCCAAACAACACTCCAATCTATTCTATTCAATCAAGTTTAGATTCCTTTATCTTATGTAATGAAGATGAAATTACTCAACAAGGTAAAGAAAATATGGACCCAATAAATTCACCAGAACAATCCAATCTTACCTCGAATCAACTTCAAAATATTGACAATCAACAGCAACAAGAAAGTGAAAATGAGTCAAACATACTTTGGACAGCAAATTTCGATGGATCTTGCAATAAAACTAGTGCAGGGGTAGGTGTCTGGTTTCAGAACACAAACCATAGTTTTTCATACAAATTAGATTTCCCGTGCACTAACAACATCGCTGAGTACGAAGCCCTCCTCCTAGGTTTACAATTGCTCAAACAGTTAAAAGCCCAAAGGATAGCTATCTTAGGAGATTCTGAACTCATCATCAAACAAATCAAAGGAGAATACTCAGCCAAGAATCCAAGGCTTAGGGAATATCGAAATGAAATGCTGCCCTGGACCTACTAAAAACTTTTGAAAAATATGAACTCATTTTCATTAGTAGAGCACTGAATCATCTAGCAAATGAACTTGCCTTCATGGTCAGTAATTGCCAAGTACCTAAAATAAATGAACAACTCAGTATAAAGGTGAAACACAGACCTGTTGTGCCTGATAACGAAGATCACTGGCAGGTGTTTGAATCTGACAAACACATAGATTATTTCTTGAAATTAGAAAATGATTTCAGCATACCAACACCAGAAACTAGCCATGAAGAAAACTATTTGTATATTGAACAAATCCCAGAAGCTGAAATGACATATCCTGCTAATATAAATCATTGCAAAAATCCATTTGAAGTAGAGGTGGTGAAAAACGAAGACCAAGAAGACTTGGAAGTCCTACAATGCAAAAATGATAAGATCCCAAGAGGTCTCACACCTTTAGAACACCTGTTTGATCTCAACGATGTAGCTAAAGAACCCAGAATGGAGCCTGTGGAAACAAATGTAGAAGAACATAACATATTCAATCTAGTAGAACCCAAGATGATCAAGCTATTCAGCACCCTCCCAACCCACATAAAATTTCATTACATAGAGCTTTTCAAAGAGTTTAAAGATGTGTTTGCTTGGGAATACAAAGACTTGAAATCATATGATACCAGCATCATCCAGCATAAAATCCCCTTGAAGGAAAATCAAAAGCCTTTCAAGCAAAAACTAAGGAGAACAAATCCTCTTTTACTACCTTTGGTTAAGGCAGAAATTGAGAAAATGTATAATGCTGGGATCATAGTACCCATTAGATTTTTAGAATGGGTATCAAACTTAGTTTCTGTTAGAAAGAAAAGTAGGGAAATCAGGCTCTGTATTGACTTCAGAAATTTAAATAGAGCCTCTTTAAAAGACAACTACTCCTTGCCCAAAATGGACCATATACTTCAAAGAGTAGTTGGGTCAAGAAGAATATCCCTATTAGATGGGTTCTTAGGTTACAATCAGGTGTTGGTGTTCCCGAGTGATCAAATCAAAACTTCTTTTACCACACCTTGGGGCACCTTTATGTATGCCAAAATGCCTTTCGGATTAATGAACGCAGGGGCCACCTTCCAAAGGGCCATGGACATAGCCTTCTCTGAAGATATTGGCTATTTTATAATTATTTACCTTGATGACATAACTGTTTTCTCGAAAACTGATGAAGAGCATTTGATTCACCTAAGAAATGTTTTTGAGAAGTGTAGGAAATTTGGCTTGTCACTGAATCCAAAGAAGACCCTCTTTGGTCTCCAAGAAGGGAAAATTATTGGTCATATAATTTCAGAAGAGGGAATCAAAATAGACCCTACAAGGATAGATGGCATATTGTAAATCTGCCATCCTAGAAGCCTCAAAGAATTGCAATCTTTCATTGGGAAGATTAATTTTTTGAGAAGGTTTATTCCCAACCTTGCTGAGCTATTAAAAAACATTACAAACATACTCAAGAAATATGTGGGTGTGAAATGGACTTTACCAGCTAAACAATCATTCGAACTGGTCAAGCAAGCTCTTACTCAAACACCAGTCCTGATTATTCCAGATTTTACCAAAGATTTTTACATCTTTTCTTTTGCATCTGAGCATACAATAGCTGCAGTTCTCCTTCAAAAGAATGATTTGGGGCAAGAACAACCAATATCATTTTTTAGTAGGGCCTTAAGAGATGCTCCTCTCAAATATAATATCATGGAAAAACAAGCCTTAGCATTAGTGAAAGCATTAAAGGACTTTAGGGTCTATATTTTACACTCTCACATAATTGTTTTTGTTCCACATATTGTTTTCAAGGACATTCTGAGTCAAGACCCTGATGGTAAAAGGGGAAAATGGATTGCAACTATTCTTGAATATGACTTAGAAATCAGGCCCACCAAACTAGTTAAAGGGCAAAGATTAGAAAAACTTATGGCTGAGTCTAACTTCCAAGCACTAGACATGAATATGGTAGATGTGTTGGAAGAAGTGGAAGAATCTGATGCTCCTTTCATTGAAGAAACATTTCTGAATTCTCCTTGGTATGCTGACATTTTTTATGTGCTTTTATATTTAAATAGCCCTCCTTCTTTGAATAAGACTAAAGCTAGATTCTTGAAACAAAAAGCTTTGGGTTTTTGCATATTAGATGGAGTATTATATTGGAAAAATGCTGTTGGAATTTTTCTCAAATGTTTACTTGAAGATGATGCAGGAAAAATAATGCATGAATTGCACGATGGTGAATGTGGAGGACACCTCTACTGGAAGGCTACAGCAAACAAAATTCTTAGATCAGGTTACTATTGGCCTACCCTTTTCCCCGACACTCAGAAGCTGGTCATGTCTTGCCATAAGTGTCAAATCTTTGATGGCAAGAGAAAGCTCCTTCCCTTACCCCTACATCCTATTAGAGTTGAGGCACCTTTTCAACAATGGGGGCTGGACTTCATTGGAGAAATTCATCCATCTTCCCTAGCTCAACATAAGTTGATCCTCACAGCCACTGACTTCTTCACCAAATGGATAGAAGCTATACCTACCAGGAATGCTAATGACTCTGTCATTATCAAGTTTCTTGAAACCCATATCCTATCCAGATTTGGTTGTCCCAGAAAAATCATAACAAACAATGCTGTTGCTTTCAAATCCAAAAAGATGGTTGATTTCTATCACAAATACCATATAAACTTGGGCCATTCCACTGCTTATTATCCCCAAGGGAATGGATTAGCTGAATCCTCCAACAAGAGTCTCATTAATATCATTAAAAATCCGTTGGAAGAAAATAGAAAAATCATGGCACAGTAAGCTGGTTCATGCCTTATGGGCTGATCGACTAACCACAAAGAAATCAATAAATATGTCCCCCTATTAGTTAGTTTATGGCATGGATGCAATCTTTCCTACCTCGTTAGGAGTTCCAGTCATGAAGCTCCTTCAAGAAGTACAAGTTGAAGAAAATGATATGCAGAGGAGGATCAACGAAACAATTCATTTGCAGCAGACCCGAGAAGAAGTTTATGAAAGAACACAGTTAGTCCAAGAAAATATGAAGAAGAAATTTGATAAAAGGACTAAGGAAAACAACTTCCAGATTGGAAGTGTTGTTCTTAAATTGGATTCAAGGAGAGAAGAGAAGGGGAAACATGGCAAGTTTGAGAACTTGTGGAAAGGGCCATATATTATTTATGCTGAGAGGGGTCATAATACATTTTTCTTGAAAGAAATGAATGGAGAAGACCTGTATGGAGGTCCTGTCAATGGCAGGATGCTCAAGCATTAATTCTGCCAAGAATCCTAAGTTTTAAAGCATTTTTGTTTTTGTAAATATTATAGTCTAACCATTGCATTCAAAGTTATGAAAAATCAAAAACACAAAAACAAAGAAAAGAAAAGAGGCAAATTTGTGAAAATAAGAAAGGAAAAACCCCATGCCAAAAAAGAGAAACAAATCTAAAAGTGTGCAAGCTTAAATGCCACTCCTGATAACCACACTTCTAGTTATTCAAACAACCTAATCTTGACTAATTAGTTTTAAATTTTCTGCTGATAGGGTAGTGAATTTGGTTTTCCAAACTGTTTAATCTTGGCTTATCAGTAGATAGATTAGGATAGAAATGAAAGGTTCAAACATGTCCAAGACCTGAACCTAAGTTTCCAAAGAGAAGTGACTCAAATCTGTTTTATCTTTCTGAGTCAAGAGATGTAAAAAACTGGTTCTAATTTGCCCAAAATCCAAATTAGAGAACAAGGAAGAGACAGCTCAGACAAAAGCAAAAACAGAGCTGTGAAGAAAGGAGAAGGCTATGATGAGAAACTTTCAGATCTTAAGCCTTCCATTTTTTTATTTTAATTTCCTGCAAAATAATGTCTATGTGCAGCTTGTTTTTATGCCATAGATCACAACAAGACAAATAGTTTAATCTTGACTTGGCTGTTTTTAAATTTCTGCTTTAGAATTTAGAGAATGAAAGCCTGTTGGACAGTTTAATCCCAACAGACAGTAGAATAGGTAGAGAAATATTTGAGCTCAACTGTTTAATCTGAGTTAAAGGAGAAATAAGGAGTAGAATTAGATTAGTTTTTATGCTTTCAAAAGAATAAAAGTTTGTGAAAAGAGTTGGCCAATCCAAGTGCTCTCTGATGAAGAAAAAATGTTAGATCAGTAGGATTGGGTAGGTAGAAAGTTTGTATCGATGAAGGACCATCGTTTTCATGGCTGCTAAATATGTTTCCAAACAAGATCATCCAGCAACGGAAGGGTAGCCCAATGGATTAGGCACAAGTCAGCGTCCCAGAGAAATCAAGTCTGAATTCTTGATGCCTTCAAGAAGGCACCATCCCCAAGTGGAGCCACTGTTAGCCACCTATAATATTTTTTATACCAAAAGGTGGCTAAGAATTATTTTGAGTCTTCAAGGAACAATTTTCTATGAAGAACCATTGGCTCTTGAAGACTTTTGAAGGCCTCCTACCTCTGTCCAAATCTGCACTGTTGTTTACATCCCAAAGACCCTGAAATCGTGCTGATTTCCAAGACCAGATACTGCTGCAAGGCCCAGTTTCTTTTTCCCCCTTTTTTCCAAAACTAACCTCTTTTGATCCCCTTTTTCCCCATGAAATCCCCTTTTTTTTATGATTCCTCTTCTCCCCTTCATGAAAATCACTCTCATAAAGTTAAAGACTCACTCTTTAACCTTACCGAAACCCTCCATTTCCTTTGAAAATCATTTAAAAAACGCATTTTTCATAAGTATTGGACTTAGCTTCCAGCCTGATCCTGACTTTTTGTACAGACGGGGTTTCATCACCATGTTGGTCTCGTGATCTCCTGACCTTGTCCACCTGCCTCAGCCATAGCTGGGATGAGAATCAAACGATGAACCTCGCATCACTGCCCAAAATGCCCAAAATGCCCAAGTGAAGGCATTACAGGCGCCACCACCCCCCCCCCCCAAAAAATGCTTATATGTGGTTCCAGCCACCCGAATTTATATCAAAAATTGCATGTTTCGTTGTTTACATCCATTTGATCTATAGCAAAAATTTGTGATGCGATTCGATTGCGTCACAAATATTTGCGATGCGACCGCCCGATCGCAGTTTCTCTCCATCGCACTATCCATATCGCATCGCAAATATTTGCGATGCGACCGCCCGATCGTAGTTTCTCTCCATCACACTATCCACGATTGCGATCGATCCCGCTGGGACCACCGTACGATACCCCCGCCATTCATATAAAAAATGCCTTTTTCCTTTGTAAGTCGAAAATTGTCATATTTCATTATTTATAAAGGTTTTGCCCATTAAATCCCTCCATCGCAAAATCGCATTTTTATGTGAAACCCCTGATCACTCATCGCAAATATTTGTGATGCGATTTTGCGATATCTTTGACTGCCTCTGAATAAAATCTCCACCGTTGGATGCATCCATCCAACGGCCACGATCTTTCCTGCCTTCTGAAGCAGTCTAAACCTAAAAGCACATGTTTTCTTAATGGTTTTTGTGTTTTGCAGGTGTTTTAATGGTTTTCCATTGTATAACGAAGGAAAGCCGAGGGTTAGGAAAGACATTTCCTACACCTTTGAGCTATTAAAAAGAACCATTCACAGGTTTGAATTCAATGATTTATCAATGTTTCATGAGCGTTGATAGCACGTAAAATGGCCTGTGCGGCCCTGCACATCGACAAGACACTGTTTCATTAAAAAATAGTTAAAGAGTATAATTTTGAAGACAGAGCATAGAAAAATGAAGATTGAAGACATTTTTATGGGGATTACGGCTAAGACAGTTATCAAAAGCCTAATCCCCAACTCAAAACACACTTTAAAGAAAACCTAAAGTGTTTTACCAGACAGAAAGCCTCCACCGCCACATCTGAGGCAAATTGATTCCTTAGCTACCACAGAGCCACCTGTTGCCTCAAACCTTTCAAAACAGAGGCCAAAATTATTGAAGAAAATCAGATATTCACCTCCAGCACAGCCAGGGAGTTACTTTTGCAAGGAAATAAATGCAGAAATATCAGCAGGGTTACTCCAAACATTACGCAAAGCCTCAAAGTCAAATAAAGCTCCCACCGAGCTTGATTCATATATGTAAAACAGTTAATACAGTGATCCACCTGTAAACTTCTCCATCGAGCCCCTCAAAGGGCCGAGAAGTCTTGAATCTGTATTTATTGTCTTAAAAGATCTTATCTCAGATCTTTTCCCCTCAGTATTCTATAAATACTTCAGTAGAAGATGAGAAATGTGTGGGTTGTTGTTTGATCACAAGTTGTAACTTTGAAACTCTCTGAAATAAATATACAAGTCTGTTGAAGTTGAAGAACAAATTGAAGTCTTGGATGTCTTGATGATGCTGTTGCATCCCTGTTCTTGAGAAGGCTCTATCATTGGATTCATGAGCTTGGTTGTTGGTGAAGTATTCTAACTGTTTAATGTTTTCTCCTGTTTTCATTATGTTTCATAATCTCTTACTATAGTAGGCTAAAAGTTTTAGGCTAAGAAATGACTCCTGGAAGCACCTTAGACCTGTTCACCCTTCACTGTTTTATGTTTTCTTCTGCTGAAGTATTTTAGAGGCTTTAAACCTTCTCTTTAGTCTTCATGCTTTTTTATTTTCTTAATAGCTCAAATAGTTGGTTTTAGCATGATTTATGGTTCTCCCTACTTGTCTACCATCACTTGAAAGTTATTATTGAAGTCTCCCTTTGAAGTACCATTGTCTTAATTTAATCAAAGAGGTCAATTTTGATCTTACCCTTTTCCCCTGCTTGAACAGTTGTTTTGAAGGTCTTTTTAGTTGCAAGCATAGATGTTATTTAGGTGTTCCCTCTTCTATGAATGCAGCTATCAGTGAATCTTTTATGTTTTCTAAGTCCTTTAAAATAAAATCTTTGAGGAAATAGGGAGTTCCCCGAATCTTAGATTTCATTTTAAAAGTTGTCTTGAAGTCATTATTTGCTTAAAGAATGTCTGTGGAATTTATGGTTAGCCCTGCCTATCAAATATCTCTTTATTGTTAAGTTATGTTTCCAAGTTCCCTTTGTTGAGAATTAAGCTTCTCTTTCCAAAACATTAATGTCCATCTCATTCCAAAACAAAGGATCCTGTGGCCAAGTTAGATTTTCCCTTTGATATCCCATATCCCTTGAAGAGTTTGTCATGACCTTATTTTGACTCCATTGCCCAATGAACCAGATATTTCCTCTTTCTGTCTATCTTTCCTAGACCTTTCATATTCTGCTGTATCAAATCAACCCAACCAAACAAACATCTTCACTTAATAACTAGTCTAAAATCCATAATCAAAGCAAACAAGATAAACCTTTGCAAAACAAATATTTGAGAGATCCCTCTCTGAGAACAGGAGGACTAGATCCTGGAACTCTAAATATTGGTTCTGATGTTGCCTTGTCTTTTGATTTTCCAAACTGTCAAAACACGGGACCCCAACAGTGAGTCAGAAAAGTCACAGCTAATGTATTGAATTCTTGAAAGATACAACGGGGTAGTTCTATATACCACTTAGTGGCAGCACCATTAAGAGTGCACTGGAAGAGACGTAGATGGATTGAATCATCAACCCAAGAGTTGGACAAACACCACAGATGATATCGGTCATTACATGAGCTTGGGGGTCCTCTCCAGCTTTACCTTCAAACTTAGGACAGTCACTTGGCACCTTAGTTGGAACCAGAGGCCAATAAGGATTGTGAGGAATCAGACCATTGGTCAGTTTAGAAACGTACAGAAATTCCAACGTAGAAAGGAACAAAAACTGAGGATTCAAAAGGCATACCAGGCCCTGGATAAGGACCTGTACCCGTACTCCACCCTGTTTGAGCATAACCTTGCCCCCATTAGTTCTGTCCTCAAGGATTATGACCATAGGGGGTGTAGGCCGTATATTTAGATTGATATGGTTGCTGATAACCAGTGTACGGGGATGGATAACCGGGGTATGGACCCTGATTATATGTCGGCCCCGTTTGAGCAGTATATGGATTTTACTGCTGAGTATAGGTATAGCCTAGTTGTTGAAGGTAATAATTAGAACCTTGGGGCGGGTTATAAAATGGTCGAGATTGACCTTGGAGATAATACGCCTTGGGGTTGAGCGGGCTGTTGGTAAGTGGGGCCTTGCTGAGCCTGATATGTTGGGCGCAAAGGTGGATTTGGCTGTGGCATAGAGTAAGTTGGCTATTGAGCAGGGTTGGCAAGATGTGCAAGCTGGCTTGGTTGGACAGGTTGACTTGGCTGAACGGGTTACCCTGGTTGGACAATTTGACCCGGGTGAAAAGGTTGCCCTGGTTGAACAGGTTGACCTGGCTAATGAGGGACACCAGGCTACCCAAGATGAGCCAGTTTTCCTGGTGGCAGGATAGGGCTAGGCTGTGCCTAATAACCAGTTTGACCTGAAATAGGACCATGAGAGGGTCCTGGCTATGCAACATTTGGATCGATAGAAAACTGAGGTTGCAGAGGTTGCACCATAGGTTGAGAGGGTTGGATTTGCCCCCCAGGACTATACAACGGCCCTGGATGGTACCCCGGTTGACCTGTGGGTCCTTGAGGTTGCCCTGGTTGGACCACAGGGTGAGGCTGTATAGGTTTACCCTGAGGGTTGTATGACTATCCTTGCGGACCGTATAACAACCCTTGGTGGCCCGAAGGTTGGCCCTATAAGGGTTGTCCTTGCTGGTCATATAGATAACCAGGCTAGCTCGAAGATTGGCCCTGGAAGGGTTGTCCTTGCAGGTTGGAAGGTTGCCCAGTCTGGGCAGATAGAAAACCTTAAAGATACTAGTAAGCCTATGGAGCAGGAAAATGTAGAGGACTTCCTTGCTCATCGTACTGATATTGAAAAATGTAGACGGGTGTACCATCCTGTGCATAATGCAAAAAATAAGGACAGTTGGGGTCTTAGGAGGATTGACCAACCTTGGAGTTCGATTGCTATAGCGACAACCAATACTCCTCAGGAGACATGTTCTCCAGAATAGCAGATGCTATGTAAACATCTTCGGGAAGTGACGCGATCTTGATAAACTGAGTAGTAACAGTGGGTGTAGATGCGGCCACACAGACAGTAGGCCTAACAGGTACTGATGTGACCTGAGGAGATGACGTGAGAGGTGTCCTTGGGTACATCCCTAACGAAGGAATAACTGGCCTCATAGACGGAGTTGATACTCCCATAGAGGCGACGGCGGTCATAATCTGACTTAAAGATCTATACCCCATTGGAAGCAAAGGACTAGGTGAAGACATGATGGATAACTCGGGGTTGTCTTCTATGAACAACTGGTAATATTCACCAGATGTGGGGATTTCCTCACTAGGAGAAGGACTGGATGAGCCCATATCTGACCCTACCGCTAGATCTTCTAGAAGGCGGCGAGGACTAGGAGGAATAACAGTAGCTAGGAAAGGAAAACTTGATGTAAGAGGAGGGAAATATTCCCCTACTCCAAATCCAAACAAAGCATTGGATAAGGGCCAATTGAACTCAACTGGTCCTCCAAAGGGAATCTCAGATAGAACTGGTCCCCCGTCGGGAAACTCGGAGACAATGGGCTATTGAGGTTCAGCAGAGGATTGAGAGACCTCTGATGAATTGTCTATGTAAGGACTACCAGTAGACAAAACTAAGGGTTCCTCCACTGTGACAGTAATGACAAGAGGAAGAGATCAAACAAAATCACACGGGCTTAAAACCAAGGCACACAATCAAATGGCCAACAAGTAAATTCTAAAAGGGCATGTGATCGTAGGTGATTTATTTTACCACATTGAAACTTAGAAACTTCACCGTTTCATGTTTTAAGAGTCAAGAAATGGATGAAAGGTGACTCTATCTCTTTCAATTTTGAAACAAGCGTGAAATGACAAGTGCTTGATGATCCTTTCAAATTTAATGAGTCAGAAAAGATCAAAATGACTACTCTAGAACTCTAGGTAAAGGGTGTACTAGATATCCGTGAACTGCAATATACACCTTGGTTTTAAAATGAAAGAGAAATCAACCAAGGACTTGACGTACATGCAGGCGATCTCCTCGAATGTTGTGTCCGGTATATCACAGGTATAAGGCGGTAGAATCGGCTTCCTACAGATAAAGGATAGCAACCTAGTGGGGTCTCCCTTTATATATGCGACGGTACGGGGAGCACAAGTCCTTACTAGTGATGTCTAAAGCCAAGAGGCGAATGACAACTACTAGGTTTAATGACGCCGGAACACGTCACTAGCCTAGACCTCTAAATATTTTATAATGTTTCAATGCTACCTTACATTAAATTTAATAAATTTTAGTGTTCATCATTAATTATGTTTCAATTTCTAGGCCCTACCGAATGTTATGTCTCAAAATCCTCTAAATTCACACTACATGCCACAATGTATCACTTTGTTCGATGAATAGCTAACTACAGGAAGGTTGAGAGCTTTCACACAATAACAAAATGATCACAAAACAACCACTAGTGTCTCTAATACACGCTAACGAAACTAAAAGCTTTTCTTTCAAAGTTATAAATCACTAATAACACAGAAAATATTTCAATTTACATTAACTAATCAAAAGAAAAAGAGATTTGATTTTTGTATTTTCAATGTTTAATGGAAATGTGCACTAAACAAAATGAAAACTAATGAAAAGAACAATCTGAGAAGTGATAGCAAAAGAGCAAAGAGAAGCAAGCTCACTCAATGCCAAACACACAATCAGACCTCAAATTGATGAAGAAATCCCTCAAATCAAAGAGGAATCCCAAAGACTCAAATGAACCATGTAATCTAGGCCCAAAATGAGACAAACAAAAATTTGAATGAGAAAGAGACCAATCACTCAAATAATGTAATAAAACAATGAAAAACCACCAAACGAATGCAAAGAAGCAATAATGAAATTGACTGATCAAACAAAAACCAAAAACTCCCACGGGAGGCTCAACACACTATAACACCTAGATGCCCTAGGGCTAGAATGTAAAACTGATAGTAGAGGGCAAACAACTGGAGGATGAAGGTCACACAAAGTCAACCAAGGCTCCATAACACTCAGGCAGTCGAAAAAATGACACCAAAACCACAAATCAAGCTCAGAAATCTCAGAAAGGAGAAAACCCTAGCACCACACATGATTGGTGCGACTGTCAGGCTGAATCTAGCGCTAGAACAGGATTGGCGCGGGGGTTGAACTAGAAACAAGCACTAGCTGGTGCAACTGTTAGGGAAAAAATCATGCCAGTCGATTTTACTAATGCAGAAAATAAAAAAGAGAAAACAGGGAGCAGATCAGGGATAGTGAGGCTAAACAGAGGTTTAAAACTAGGAAAAAGCGAACCAAAAGAGCTGATCAAGAAGACCAAGACCAAAATCAACTAAAAAGACAAGACAAACTCCAAACAATGTCTCCCCAGTGGAGTCGCCAATTTTTTGGTGAGGTAAATCCCCTCTGCGGATAGAGGCAATCCCTACTAGCCCAGATCGGGTCTAGCAACAATCGAGTCATGCTAAAACGCAGGTTCCTAGTTACAAAAGACCAAGATGCGATAAGAGGCCTACCTTAAGTCCTACGATATCATTACTTTCAGAGAAGATGGCGCTTCTGTCTCTCACTTTGGCAGATCAAAATTCTCCCACCTAGCACGTTCGAACACCTTCACGTACACGAAGAAACAAAAACACACAAGCGTAAAACCTAATACATGCAACTATGTATCAGTCAGAGAAGATACAACTCATAACACAAGACATGAACATATGAGTGCAACCATAATCGAAGTCATTTATTATTAATTAGAACAAAGAAAGATACAACCTGAGCTCTGACGCTGGATCTTCCTTCGGTGGGTCGACAACAGAGTACATCTCGATAAAGCTTGTCGGGAATGGGACAAGTCTCTGTCTCTTCGGTTGTCTAACGATAATCTCTTTACTACTGATTCAGCTCTATTCTGGCTAGCTTGCAAAAGGAAAATGACAAGCTTATATAGATGGTGGAAGGGGAGTTGGGATCCCTACAATGGTGGGATTGGCCCTATCCTCAAGGAAGCTTCCATGATAGGTGGAAAAACACTTCCCCTACATGGAGATCTGGAGCCAAACCTCCCAACTCATTTTAGAGACTTGTTCAGGAGTTGGTTGGAATCAAACTTCTGCCATTTGTTTTTAAAAGGAAATCCTTATTAAGCTTGGCGCAAGTAATACAATGGGATAGAGCACCAGTTGGCATGCCCTCTTTGGTGGATTTCCCCCATTGGCGCGAGGGCTGAACTGGCTGGTCCTGTCAAGGCCAAAAGGTCTATTTTTAGAGCTTTTCACAAGAAACTGTCTTCAGAGGAATGATTTTCCTTGTCAAGGGGGATGCCATGAAAGTGGTTTCAGGTCATTTCAATACTCATAGGTCATGGAATAGGCCCTCCAATGTGCAGGACGGGGGATTTTAGGGATGGTGACAAATTACAGTGTAACAGGAGGCATTTCCCTCTTGGGGGAGGCTTCATATTTGCAGCAGCATCACCAGAGTTGTTCTTAACAAGGAGCATGTCCAGGAACAAAAATTGGCATGGGTAAAACCCTTTTTGCATGAGATCATAGCGCTGTCATTCAAGAGGAGGGTCACATGCATAATCTCACTTCCAGCCTATGGTAAGAGTCTTGTGTGTACCTTTGCTGGTTTACATACTCTTATCATTATAATACAATGCATAGTTTTCAAAGGGGCAGATTTTTCATGTTGCTCCATGAGCAAAATTGGGCCAAACTATGTGATGGAGACAGCCATATTTTATATGGCCTTGGGAAAGTGTTACCTTCCATGTATTTTGAGCATTCATATTCAACCACTCACCATGCATTATCATATGTAAGAACATACATTGTCATTCATGAGTTGAAAGCAACTTGCCATATCATTTCTCAAAGCAGCAGTTTGGGAAACTGCGCTGTGACTACTTGGGAGACTGTTGGTACATCCTTGCATAACATGAAAAATTCAGTACTTGCCTCATTTTATTGCTGAGTATGGTCTCCTTGGCTGATATTTCTGTCATATTAATGGAGGACATGATCAGAGGAGAGACACATGGATGAACATGTCCTTTATGAGGAACGACTCCCATATTTTCTGCATTGCATGTTCTAAAGGGAACATGAGAGGAGGCATGGCTACAGCCACATATTTTCTTAATTATGGGGTAAGCCATGTGCTTGGTAATTTTATCCATTTATTGTATGTATATGGGCAGGTGTTTGACCTTATGTTGCTTATTCACTCATCTATTTACTATTTAGTAGTAGATGTGATATTTGTTGTTGTGCAATGCTTGCGATGTTATTTTCTGCAACTGCAGTGGATGAGGTTGCATTATAACCCTATGAGGAATTGTTTTCACTTGTTTCACATGGTATAACCTACAACAAACATTTCATGGGGACATTCTATGGTGATATTTCCCTATTCATAGATGACATGTCTTGGGCCAGCTGATTTTTCATTGATGGAGGAGAAATTCTTGGGGAATTACTCGTCATTTTTCCATTTGAGGGAAATACATTTGCAGCCCAGGATCAGAATACACTCCAAAATTGTCACAAGTGGGGGAGAGGATAGCATGGGGCAAGTTATAGTGCTTTCCATGATCAGATTTCAGCCCACCTTCATTTCCGGAGCTCAAGGTGGAGGGAGATTTTCCATCAATTGTCTTGTTGGGAGGCAACTTATTTTTATGATTAATGGATTGGAGATGAGAGATTCATATGGGGGATGAAAAGTCCCATTATATATCAGATTTCATGCCTCAAGGAGGCCCTTGGATAGATCTTAGTTCCTTCATGGATATTTGTTCCTACATGATAGCTATTTGGGAATGTTCACCCCAAGACTAGATTACATTTGTTGGAGGGACAATTTGGAGACTTGATTGCTGATATGGCATCCTTTTCCTTGAGGATATCATCACATAAGGATGCTATAGGAGGAAGGGCAGAAAGAAACTCAGTTCATCCTTGCAATTGCTTGAGGGCAAGCAATATTTTGAGAGGGGAGGACTGTAAGTTCCAAATTTTATGGAACATTAATTTTTGTTAAAGAGATTAATAAAATGGGTAGGGGACCCATTATTTGCATCATTAGAGAATAAAAATCCTCTAAGTATGAAATAAAATCTTATTTGGAGCTGGATTTCACACCTCCATGTGTGAAAGGAGGTTTTTGCATACATGCTTGGCCAAGGTTGACCAAGTCAAACTGTGTTGGCATGAGTTGGAAAGCACAAGTGTACAACACAGGGAGGAAGTTTCTAGATGAGAGGAAACCGTAATTTGAAGTAGGGTCCATGGAGAGAGGCTCACTTGTTTAAAAGAGGAGAAAGGTAGCCATTGAGTTCATCTTTTATCATTTTACATTTGAGTCTTAGAGACTTGTTGCTGCCTCTTGCTGTTCAGCAGAGCTGCAGTGCCTTCGGGCACGAGGGAGTCTTGTTGAGGATTTCCTCTCCCTCTTGAGTAGCTCATAAAGGATTGCACTCCATTCCCCATATTCAAGCATTCAGGCCATATCTTCAGCCATCTACTTCAGCGTAGTTTCTGCAGCAGATATTGTGCAGTGTTGCTCGGTGTTGCCGGGGAGGTTTCCACACACCATCCGGAGCTAGTTTTTGAGTGGAGAGATGTTCTATTCATTGGGAGATTAGAAAATGTGGTTCTTCAGCATATCCCACCATATTTGGCATCAGGCCAACCAATTTCCATCAAAGGAAGCGCAGTCCCTCTCTTAGACAACATTCTCCTTGGTGAATATTTGCTGTGAGGAATTAGCAGATATTGGAGGGGAAGTCTTGGGTGAAAGGATCAGCATTTCACTTCAGATTTTCATTGGAGAAGGGCTCTTCATCTACAACAACTATTTCAGCCTTCTCCATCGATTTCCAGCTCTTGATTTTCTGCTGCCCAACAACTCCGACATTTCTACAAAATGCCATTTTTGTAAAGATTTCTGCCAATCCTTTTAGATGATTGATTTATTGTATTTTCAGGGGTTGAGATCATGCTCCCCCATATTTATTTGAGCTTACATTGTCATATCTATGTATTTTAATTATTTATGCAGTAGTCTCTTATATGAACTGTGCAATCATGGCCTAGGGCTTTCTTGATGTAGCTGTGTATTTCACATTCTCATGTGCAGGTTTCTTGAGGCTTGTTGTGCCTTTCTTGAGTGATTATTTCCTCAAGGAGATGTATATCTAATTGCTTCTATGTTCCAATATGATGGCCATTGAGTTCTTCGACATTTCATGTGTATATGATTCACTGCTATTTACCATTTGATGTATTTGTTATTGCTGTAGCTGCAATGTTGGGGTTATCTTAAGAGATTCCTAATATTGTTGTATTTCGCTATTGCGGATATTGTCCTTTGAAAATCACTCTATAGACAGAGTATGATAGTGGGCCAGGAAGCCTCTGGAGCTCATCCTTCTTTATGAAGGTGACAAATCCAATAAATTCCCCTTCAGTCCATCTCTGGAATAGATTTTCTTTGTCGATTGACAATGTTTCTGAAAAAGGAACATTACACTTTTTCAGAAGCTCCAGTGTTGGCTGGACTAGATTACGCTAAGCCTTTCATGATTTTTTCATTTGCATCACCTTATATAGTGGCAGGAGTTTTATTGCAAAAGAATGAGGAAGGATATGAGCAACCTATTGCTTTTTTCAGGCAGGTGCTCCATGATGCGGAGTTGAAATACAACATCCTAGAAAAGCAAGCTTATGCCTTAGTAAAGTCCCTCAAGGCATTTTGGATGTATGTACTCGAATCCTCCATCATGGAATTTGTGCCACAAAATTTGTAAAAGATACCCTGATCCAAGGGGATAGTGAGGGAAAAAGGGGCAAGTGGATTGTGAAGATACAGGAATATGAGCTAGAAATACGCCCCACTAAGTTAATTAAAGGACAGGGATTAGCTAAAATCCTATTAAAATCAAATTGCCAGGCTCTGGGCATAAATATTTCTATGATAGAAAATGAAGAGTCTGAAAAACACAGATGAACGGTGTGGAATAGAAATGGCTACTCAAAAGACTCACATGAAGTATCTCCTCAGTCCCTGGTATAAGGACATTGTTGAATATATTTTCACTCTCAGATCCCCCCCTAGCTGTGATAAAGATAAATATAGAACATTGAGGTTGAGATCACAGAAATTCGTGGTTGCCAATGGTCATTTGTATTGGAGAGACCCCTCTAGCATCCTGCTCCTATGTCTTACAGAGAACGAAGTGGAGGAAATAATGGCGGAGTTTCACGAAGGCATCTGTGGAGGTCACTACAGCTGGAGAGCTACTGCCCATAAAATTCTGAAAGCTGGTTTCTTCTGGCCCAAACTCTCTGGAGATGTGTTTTCTCAGGTTAGAGCCTGTGAGAAGTGCCAAAAATTTGTAGAGAGACATAAGTTTGCACCTTTTCCCATGATCCCTATACATATAGATGAACCATTCCAACAATGGGGGATTGACTTTATTGGTGAAATTCACCCTGCATCTAGTGGGTAGCATAAGTGGATATTAACTGCCACAGATTATTTCACTAAATGGGTGGAAACAGTAATACAAGGAATGCAACAGACTCGGTAGTAATAAACTTTCTGGAAGAGAACATCATCTTGAGGTTTTGTTGCCCTGCAAATATTGTCACTGACAATGCCCAGGCCTTTAATTCAGCTAAGTTTGTCAGCTTCTGCCAACAATATAACATTATATTGGGACATTCCACCACCTACTACCCACAGGGAAATGGTCTATCAGAGTCTTCCAATAAAACTCTGGTGAGAGCACTTAAGAAAGCTATCAATGAGAACCAGAAAAATTGGAACTCTCAGCTGAAGTTCGATTTGTGGGCAAATAGGATCACCAGCAAGAGATCAACGGGGAAATCTCCATACGAGTTGGTATATGTGAGGGAAACAATTTTTCCTATACAGTTGGCATTACCAGTGGCTAGATTCATGCAGGAGTGCCAGGGTGTTCCATAGTAATTTTTCACCGTCCCTGCAATCCCCTGTCCCGCACATTGGAGGGATTATTTCGTGACCTGTGAGCAGTGACATGACCTGAAACCACTTTCATGGCATCCCCCTTGACAAGGAAAATCATTCCCCTGAAGACAATTTCCTATGAAAATCCCTAAAAATAGCCTTTTTAGCCTTAGCGCGACTAGTCAGTTCAGCCCTTGCGCCAATGGGGGAAATCCACAAAAGAGGGCGTGCCAACTGGCACTCTGTCCCAATGAATCACCCACGCCAGGCTTAATAAAGAGTGTTTTTTTTAAATAAATGGTGGAAGTTTGATTCCAACCAACTTCTAAACTGGTCTCTAAATTGAGTTGGGAGGTTTGGCTCTAGATCTCCATGTAGGGGAAGTAGTTTTCCAGCTATCATGGAAACTTCCTTGAGGATAGCGCCAATCCCACCATTTTAGGGATCCAAACTCCCCTTCCACCATCTATATAAGCTTGTCATTTTTCCTTTGCAAGCTAGCCTGAATAGAGCTGAATCAATTGTAAGAAGATTATCATCAGACAGCCGAAGAGAGAGAGACTTGTCCTTGTCCTGACGAGCTTTACCGAGACGTACTCCTCTGTCGACCCGCCGAAGAAAGATCCAGCGTTAGAGCTTAGGTTGTATCTTTCTTTGTTCTGATTAATAATAAACGACTTCGATTATGAGTTTTATCTTCTCTAACTGATACATAATTTGATTTATTAGGTTTTACGCTTGTTTTTTTGTTTTTTCTTGTACGTGCAGGTGTTCGATCAAATTGAGCGAGAGAATTGTGATCTACCAAAGCGAGGGATGGAAGCACCATCTTCTCCAAAATTGATAGCAGTGTGGGACCTAAGGTGGGCCTCTTGTTGCATCTTGGTCTTTTGCAATTAGGAACTTGCATCTTAGCATGACTTGGTTGTTGCTAGACCTAATCTGAGCTAGTAGGGATCGCCTCTATCCGTAGAGGGGATTTACCTCTCCAACAAACTGGGGACTCCCCTGGGGAGACATTGATTGGAGTTTTTCTTGTCTTTTCGGTTGATTTTGGTCTTTGCCTGCTTGATCAACTCTTGTGGTTTGTTGTTTTTCAGTGTTAAACTGTTGTTTAGCCTCACCATCCGTGATCTGCTTCTGGATTGCTCTCTTTCATTTTTTCCATTAGTAAACTTGATTGGCGCGGTTTTTTCCCTGACAGTCATGTCAGCTAACGCATGTTGCCATTTTATCACCCGCGCCAATCCTATTTTGGCACTAATTGTAGCCTTACAGTTGCGACAATTCTGTAAGGTGCTAGGGTTTGCTTCTTTTTTAGCTTTTTGAGCTTGGTCTGTGGTTTGGTGTCACTTTTTCGACTGCTTGAATGTTCTGAAGCCCTGTTTGACTGACTGTGACCTCCATCCTTTGATTTTTTTCCCTCTTCTATCGATTTTACATTCTATCCCTAGGGCATCTAGGTGCTATAGTGTGTCGAGCCTTCCGTGGGAGTTTTTGGTCCTCATTTGATCAGTCAATTTCATTATTGTTTCTCTGCATTATTTTCGTGGTTGTCCACTGTTTTGTTGCGTTATTTAAGTGATTGGCTTCTTCATTCGAATTTCGCTTTGTCTCGCTTTGAGCCTAGATTACATGGTTCATTTGAGTCTTTGGGATTTCTTTTTGATTTGAACGAATTTTTTGTCAATTTGAGGTTCAATTGTGTGTTTGCCATTGAGTGAACGTTCTTGTCTTTGCTCTTTTTCTATCACTTCTCAAATTTTTCTTTTCATTAGTTTTCATTTTGTTTAGTGCACTTTTCTCTTAAACATTGAAAATACAAAAAAATCTCTTTTACTCTTGATTAGTTAATGTAAATTGAATAATTTATGTGTTATTAGTGATTTGTAACGTTGAAAGAAAATCTTTTAGTTTTCATTAGCATGCATTAGAGACACTAGTGGTTGTTTTGTGGTCATTTTTTTATTGTGTGAAAGCTCTCAACCTTCCCATAGTTAGCTATTCATCGAACGAAATGATACATTGTGGCATGTAGTGTGCATTTAGGAGATTTTGAGACATAACATTCGGTAGGGCCTGGAAATTGAAACATAATTGAAGATCAACATTAAAATTTATTCAATTTACCTTAAGGCAACATTGAAACATTAACAAAATATTTAGAGGTCTAGGCTAGAGATGTGTTCCGGCGTCGTTAAACCTAGTAGCTTTCATTCACCTCTTGGCTTTAGACAGCACTAGTACGGACTTGTGCTGCCCATACCGTTGCATATATAAAGGGAGACCCCACTAGGTTGCTATCCTTTATCCATAGGAAGACGAGTCTATTGCCTTATACCCGTGATACACTAGACACAGCATTCGGGGAGATTTCCTGCACTTACGTTAAGTCCTTGGTTGATTTGTCTTTCATTTTGAAACTAAGGTGTATATTGAAGTTCACGGATATCTAGTACACCCTTTGCCTAGATTACCAGAGTAGTCATTTTGATCTTTTCTGACTCTTTAAATTTGAAAGGATCATCAAGCACTCATCCTTTCACGCTTGTTTCAAAATTGAAAGAGATAGAGTCACCTTTCTTCCATTTCTCGAATCTTAAAACATGAAATGGTGAAGTTTCTAAGTTTCAATATGGTAAAATAAATCACCTGCGATCACATGCCCTGTTAGAATTTGCTTGTTGGTTGTTTGATTGTGTGCCTTGATTTTTTAGCCCATGTGTTGTGTTTGATCTCTTCCTTTTTTCGTTACTGTCACAGTGGCGAAACCCTCAGTTTCTTCTACTGGTATTCCATATACAGATGATTCATCAGAGGTCTCTCAATCCTCTGTTGAATCTCTGCAGCTTATCATTTCTGAGTTTCTTGACGGGGGTCCGGTTCTATCTGAGCTTCCCTTTGGAGGACCAGTTGATTTCAATTGGCCCTTGTCTGACGCTTGGTCTGGATTTGGAGTAGGGGAACATTTCCCTCCTCTTACATTGGGTTTTCCTTTTCTAGTTGTTGTTGTTCCTCCTAGTCCTCGCCGTCTATTACAAGATCTAGCGGAAGGTTTAGATATGGGCTCATCTAGCCATTCTCCTGGCGAGTAAATCCCCACGTCTAGTGAATATTACCAGTTGTTCCTAGAAGACAACCCCGAGTTATCTGTCATGTCTTCGCCTGGTGCTTCACTTCCAGCAGGGTATAGATCTTTAAGTTAGATTATGACCGTCGTTTCCTCTATGGGGATATCAACTCCTTCTATGAGGTTGATTATTCCTTCATTGGGGATGTCTCCTAGGACACCCATCACTACATCCCCTCAGGTGACTTTAGTACCTGTCAGGCCCACTGTCTGTGTGGCCGCATCTACACCCACTGTTACCACTCAGTCCGTAAGGGTTGCATCGCTTCCCGAAGACGTCTATATAATATCTGCTATTTTGGGGAACATCTCTCATGAGGAGTATCAATTGTCCCTACAACAATCGAACCCCGAGGTTGGAAAATCCTCCCAAGATCCCAACTGCCCGTATTTTTCGCATTATGCATAGGATGGTACACCCATTTATGTTTTTCCATATCAATACGATGAGCAGGAGAACCCTTTACGTTTACACGCTCCAAAGGTTTATTTGTATGGTCAAGGTTTTCCATCTAACCAGGTTGGGCAACCTTTCAAACCATAAGGAAAACCCTTTCAGGGCCAACCTTCAGGCCAGCCTATTTATCTTTATGACCCGTAAGGACAGCCCTTACAAGGCCACCCTTCAGGCCAACAGGGATTGTTATACGGTCCGCAAGGACAGTCCTACAACCCTTCAGGTCAACCTATGCAGCCTCACCCTGTGGTCCAACCAGGGCAACCTCAAGGACCCATAGGTCAACCTGGGTACCAACTAGGGCCGTTGTACAGTCCTGGGGGGAAATTCTAACCTTCTTAACCTATGCAACCTTAGTATCCTATTCGTCTGAATGTTGCACAACCAGGATCATCTTATGGTCTTGTTGCAGGTCAAACCGGTTATCAGGCACAACCTGGCCCCATTCCACCACCAGGTCAACTGGCCCTTCTGGTACAACCTGGTGTCCCACATCAGCCAGGTCAACCTGTACAACCTGTGCAACCTGTTCACCCGGGTCAACCTATTCAACTAGGCAGCCCGTTCAGCCAAGTCAACCTATCCAACTAGGCTAGCCTGCACATCCTGTCAACCCTGCCCAACAGCCAATTTACTTGATGCCACAACTGAAGCAGCTGGTGTGCCCTACTTATCAGGCTCAGTAGGGTCCCACCTATCAGCAGCTCGCTCAACCCCAAGGCGGTTACTATCCTCAAGGTCAATCTCGACCGAATTATAACCCACCCTAAGGTTCTAATTATTATCCTCAACAACCCGGCTATACCTATACTCAGCAACCAAATCCACATACTGCTCAAACAAGGCTGACATATAATCATGGTCCATACTCTAGTTATCAACCCCCGTACACTAGTTACTAGCAATTGTATCAGACTGGTTATACACCCTATAGCCCTTATGGTCAGAATCCTTCGAGAAAAAACTCATGGGGGAAAGGATATGCTCAACCAGCATGGAGTATAGGTACGGGTCCTTATTGAGGGCCTGACATGCCTTTCAATCCACAGTTGCCATTCTTGGCTGCCTTGGAATTACCGGACGTTTCTAAATTAACCAATGATCCGATTCTTCACAATCCTTATTGGCCTCCGATTCCGACCAAGGTACCTGGTGACTGTCCTAAGTTTGAGGGTAAAGCTGGAGAAGACCCCCAAGCTCATGTAATTACCTACCATCTATGGTGTTTATCCAATTCTTGGGTGGATGATTCAATTCTTCTACGTCTGTTCCAACGCACCCTTACTAGCACTGTCACTAAGTGGTATATAGAATTACCCCGTGGCATCTTTCAAGACTTCAATACATTAGCCATGGATTTTCTAACTCACTTCCAGTTACTGGTTTTTTATGAAGCCGGGACACATCTCCTGACTTCTTTGAAGTAGGATAAAGCCACCCACATATCTAATCATATTCATGAGTGGCGACGTCGTCATAGACTGATCAATTTTGATATACCGGATCAGCTACTAACTCATTGGTTCACCACCTCCTTCGTTAGCAAAATCACTCAAGATATTGCTATGGGGGCATGTGTGACTGAAGAACAAGCCATCACACGTGCCCAGTACCTTGATCTGGTGTACTCTCAGTCTGGCATGCTTTATGATATTTTGAATAATGCTCCGTGGCTGGGAACAAAGCACCACCCACCCCAGCAGTGGATGGTGTTATTGGTTCTATGTCTCAAAATTCTCAGAAAGCCTCAAATGGAAAGAATAAGTCCAATTCTTCCAATAATTCTGCTCTTCCCACCCCTCCATATTCTAGCAAGACTGCGGAGGTTAACGCCGTTCAGGCTAATCCTACGGAAAAGGCCTCCAAAGGAAATAAGAAGGGAAAAAGAAAATCCAAGCCCGACGCCCAAAAACTAGAGTCTTCTAAACCTCGTACTGATGATGGTTCCCAACGTAAATTGAAGCACCCCTGCCTTATCTATGAAGGAGACCATTATACCAAAGATTGTCCCCGGGGATCTGAAATTAGTCAACTTCTGAAAGGCTCCAAAGGGACTCTGGTAGTTCTCAAAGAACCGTTCCCGTCTCAGCAGACCCAGATGGTTGAAAAACCTTCACCATCTGTACAATTTCGGTCCTAGGTTTTTATGATGAATGGTGCTGCACCTGTCTCAATTGCTACGCGTTCGAAGGATTATGCCGGATCTCATTAGGCAGCTAGAAAGGAAGTTGTGGATGGCCCACCTCCCCCACCTGTCTTTGGTCCTTTGGAAATTGAGAAGCCCAGCGCTCAACCTATTGTGAGGCCACCTTCTAAAGGTGTTCTGTGAAGATCTTCCTGCAATTCAAATGCCCATACTTCTCAGCACTACAGTATTGTTGAGGATTTGGCACAGGCGCCTTCTACCATGTCTGCATTGGAGGTGCTTCAAAGTTTCCCATCACAATGGAAGGCTCTGTTTTCCGCAATCGGTGGGATCGATCCCACTGATTCTAATCTTCTCACCTTCGACCTAGAAAATTTTGTTCCCTGACTTCCACATCAAATTTCTCTTGTTATACAAGTCAGGATCAACGACCTCAGCATCCATAGGGTCGTTGTGGATGAAGGTGCTTCCACCTGTGTTATGTCATCTGCTTGCTGGAAGGCCATTGGCTCTCTAGCTCTTACATCATCTCCCAATGCCTTAGAAGCATTCAATGGTTGGGAATCAAAACCCTTGGGTGTTATTGAGAGTTTTCCGATTACATTACAGGGGAAGACAGTCAACATAGAAGTAGAAGTGGTTGAAGCCAAGCTTAACTACAATCTTCTTCTTGGTTGCAGTTGGACGCACGCCATGCTATGCATGCCATCCACCCTCTTCCGGCTTCTTAAGTTCCCTCATGAGGGAAAAATCATTAATGTGGACCAGTTGTCTTTCTTCACCTCATCCTCTAAGAACAACGTTCCTTACGTGGATCAGATCCCCAATCCCCCTGACAGTGTAGGACCCGGTCTCTTCAAGGACCCTGTCCTCATGGGTATTTTTCTTGCGCCACCACTACACACCATTCAAGTTAATATGGTCTCTAGGTCTGACGACCCTTGGATCATCCCTTTGCCTGAGCAGGTGACCTCTTTCGGAGAATCGATGCCGTTAACTCTAGTTGAGATTAATTATTGTGAAATCATCGCTGCATTTGATCCTCCTCCTCCTGAACATGCTCCTTCGAGCATGGCTCTAGATATATATTCTCAATCCCCTTGGCTTGGTGATGCAGATTTGCCTGCCCCTTTAAGAGAAGTTTTCCCTTCTGATGGAGCTATTTTTGAAACAATTTCTCTTGAAGATCTACCGTGGATCGATGGACATCATTGTTCCTCATTCATGCTTGGCCTGGGGGCAATGTTTGATTGTCTAGAGCGTGATGTATCTGGTTATCCCCCTCCTGAGCCTCCTCCGTTGAGCTCGCCGGAGCACAGTTCCTCTTCTTGTGCCAAGCTCCTAAAACAATGAAACAAGCTACTATGAGGACAGTTCTTTTAAGTGTGTCAACCTCGTTAAAATAATGAAACACGAGCCCGTTCAATTTGCGTTTTGTTAGATTTAGATCAAATCTCTTGTTTTTTGAACCTTCACTCCATTTTCTATGGACTAAAGCTTTGGGGGCATGTACCTCGAATTGAGACACCATGCTGGGGGCATGCTCGTTTTCCTCATTTCAAGCATAGTTTGTGTTTTAAGCTTGCATAAAAATAAAACGCATTTCCAAGCATAGTTTGCATGTGTGCTTTCATGTGTGCTTTTAAGCTTGCATAAAAATAAAATGTGTGATTAGATACATTTTGTGAACTTTTTCATTAGGTCGTTTGTTATGAAACTGATACATTAGATAACATTGTATTAGATATTTTCATGGCATATAAAAAACATCATCACATGTAAAAATATCCATCCAGAAATAGATATATATATGTCGAATAGTTTTCAGTTTGTGTACATCACATAAAATAAAAAATATACATGTCTATCTAATAATAGCTGGAGACAACATGTCTCTCAAAAATATGCATATGAAAGCCCTAGATGGCTAGTCAGCGTGGTGATCGTGGTAACATGTCACCGCGTGCATCAATCACCTCAGCAATTGATGGAGGCGACTAGGCACCCCCACAGTGTATCGTTGGTAAGCCAATGGGACATCTGCCAGTTGTGCATAGTCCAGGATTCCCCGAGAGATGCCCTCAAAGTTCTGGATCAGCTCACACCCTTCGCCACCCTCAGCCTGAGGGTCATATGTGAGAGGGGTCCTCCACGTAATGGGCGACATGCCCATGGGCCTCTCTGGGCCAACATCTGCATACACATAGAACTAGTGTTAGAATAGGCATGTATCACAAAAAAAATCATAAATACATAAAAAAAATCAAAAAGATTCATAGCCAACTCCTCGTCCCATTCCTCCCCCTCTGGAAGTGGGAGATTTGGGTCTCCCGTGAAGTCGGTACCTGCATAGGGCCAATCCTTAACTACAATCAGTTGATGCTGTAACCATACAAAAAACTCGGGCCTCCAGGACATCTGCTGGCCCCCTCTTGATCTGGGCATAAGTGCTACCCATCAAGCCATCCTCGACTCCCTCAATGATGGATTGGCGACTATCGCCCCTTGGCCCTGGAAAATTGGTAATCGTTCCAGAATGAACGAAATCAAAATGGAACCATATCCAAACTGTTTCAGTTTGGCCTTCATGCACTTTGTTAGCTGTCGTTTGATGTTTGTTGTTACAGCAGCGGCCCAATAAAAAAGTGTAGGATTCATGCATTCGGAGGCTAGTAGGAGCTGTGCCTTGGTTGCCTCATGCGGTGCTTGCGATCCCGCAGCCCGCGTAATGGTGTGAAGCACTACTCAAAGTGCTAGATTGCGGACGGTATGGATGTCTACTTTCCCACTGCCCGATCCTGTTTGTGCCCCTGGGCATACTCTCAGCATTACCATATCCATTTTCACCCCAGAAGGTCTGCTACCTATCATGATTGGCACTGGGCCTTTGCGCGAAAATCTGGTTAGGAAATAAAGATAGAGACCTCAAGTGCTAGTACTTGGTCTCAGAGTTTGAACACTTCTTCATTCCCGTCCCATATGCTAACCAAATACTGCAATAGCTCAGGTTGAGCTCTTAAACATGGTGTAAGGAAAAACTTCTTGAGACCACAGTCTCGGAGGGCATTCATGTAAGCTTCATTTTCCATGGCCATTTTGTCCTCTTCCCCATGTTCCCTCTCCTTCCACTCAATCACCATTGTGGCTGGATATCTACACCAACAAGGTAAAAAATACCTTATTAGATCTCTGTAACACTTAAAAATTCATTTGAGTGGCTCACATTTTGGTTAATTAACACAAAAAATTGAGTTGCGCCACTGGCGCAACCCCTTTGCAAAAATGAGCCAATTGGCACGGGTTCATGCCCAATACCCGTGCCAATTGGCCAAGCCCTAGATTTGCAAAAGGTTTCCTCCAGAGGTATAATACACAATGGAAATTTACAAAAATTAATCAAAACAAAGCTAAGGGGAGCGCCTCTTACCTAGAATGAACGAGAACCCAGATGATGTACTGGATTGATCACAATCACTGCCGCAAGTTCGCACACCAAAAGCTCACTGTTGCTCTCCGAAAGAGGTAAAAAGTAAAAGTAAATATGTTTTTACCATTTGTGGCATATTTATAACTTTTGAAGTCAAAATGAGGTTTTGAAAGTCATTTTTCTCAATATTTTAATATATTTTGTCGAAAATGGATTTTACACTTGCTTTTATGTGTAGCGACAGGTTTTTACGCGACTTGGACAGTGATACGAGTTGTATTTTATACTTTTTCGAACTCGGTAAAAACACGAAAAAGTCATTCCTGGAGTCATCTTTCAGCTCTTTTATGACTCTCTAAACATGAAAATATTCCCGAGTCCCTTGTCGTTTCGATCTAGTTAAAGTGGCTACGAAATGACATCTACCCAGTATACGTTTACCCCTTCTTTAGGCTAGGATAGATTATTTATGAAAAAGGAATACCCTAGCCTATCACGACTAGAAGGTTTTCTCAGACATAGTTTTCTACCTTTTTGGATTTGAGGGAATATTTACGAAAAGGGAACATTGGAGTTTACTTTTTTGTCGTCTTTTCAAATTCTCTAAACATGAAAAGATGCCGAGTTCTTCCTTTGTTAGACTCATTAAAACCTGATGACATCGGATCCAGTCGTAATGACGAAATTCGAGTTTCTCCTTCCTAGGGCTCATTAAATGTACTAGGATGGATTTTTCTAAAGGACAGACTTATATTACAAGCATATTCTATCCCCTTCAAGCTTGTTCTAAAAAATAATTGGGGTAGTCACCAGAAATGGTGGGGAAAAATGGAACCAGTATCGTCGTCGTGTCGGCAGTATGTCGCTCTTGAACATGGTGCTTGTCTACATTCGTGTCGAGTTGGGGACATCTCATCTCATTATCTGTTTGCCTCTGTGGGTTTGGGTAATCCTTTTTGACCTCTCATCTGCTCTTTGCCTCGTAATCATGACCTCTGATCTTTTGATGTCAAATACTGCCAAATCCACTGTCGTGCCACCGATATGTTCAAGAGAAGTTCACCTCTGCAAGTTTCAACCTTCCTCTGATCTTCATCTGATCCTGATTCACAAACATTATATTCCTCTGTCTTGCATCGATGATGTGGGAAACACTATGGCCCACCTTCGATCAAGGTCACTTCCTGTCGACTTCAGCTCATTATCCAGGAAGTTGATCTAGAGACTCCCTTCCGGTACCTTGGAGCCTGCATGCCTCAATGGCAGGTTCTTTGCATTCGATGAAAGGTTTTCATCATTGACCTTCGATCAGATGATTTTGTGGGTGTTCGACGCCAAATCACTGTTCACATTCCATGGATTGTACCTATAGTACCTTGAGTGCCATTGTCATTATTGGTGGTTCCTCTTGCATCTATTAATAGCTTTCATCATTGGCTGGTAATCAGACGATGACCTTGCATGTTCGACTTCAGCTCACTTATTCACATGCTTGAACTTGTACTTTGTTCGGGTCGAGATGGAGCTCAAGACCATGGATTTTGTCTATTATAAACCAGGCTATGATTTTTTGGATTATTATGATTGGTTATATGGCTCATTGATTGGATGGCTGCGTCCATGGCTTGGATCTTGATTACTGTATACTCTGTTACGGATGGTTGTGCCCATACCACATATATATCATGTATTTGAGATATCAGTTGTACTTGTCTACGTAGGTTTTCCGACGGCAGTGTTTTCAGTTGGGCGTGTTCTCGTAAAGAATTTCACCCCTCTCTCTCTTTTGGGCCTCATGCTTTAGGGGGCATCTGTTACACAGTAACTTTTCACTGTCCCTGAAATCCCCAATCCTGCACATTGGAGGGCTTAGTCTATGACCTATGAGCAGTGACATGACCTGAAACCACTTTCATCGCATCCCCCTTGACAAGCACAATCATTCCCCTCAAGAAAATTTCCTGTGAAAAGACCTAAAAATAGACTTTTTAGCCTTGGCGCGACTAGCCAGTTCAATCCTCACGCCAATGGGGGAAATCCACAAAAGAGGGCGCGCCAACTAGCGCTCTGTCCCAATGCATCACCCGCACCAGGCTTAATAAAGAGTGTTTTTTTTAAATAAATGGCAGAAGTTTGATTCCAACCAACTTCTGAACTGGTCTCTAAATTGAGTTGGGAGGTTTAGCTCCGGATCTCCATGTAGGGGAAGTAGTTTTACACCTATCATGGAAAATTCCTTGAGGATAGGCCAATCCCCCCATTGTAGGGATCCAAAATCCCCTTCCACCATCTATATAAGCTTGTCATTTTCCCTTTGCAAGCTAGCCTGAATAGATCTGAATCAATTGTAAGGAGATTATCATCAGACAGCCGAAGAGAGAGAGACTTTTCCTTGTCCCGATGAGCTTTACCGAGACGTACTCCTCTCTCGACCCGCCGAAGGAAGATCCAGCGTCAGAGCTCAGGTTGTATCTTTCTTTGTTCTGATTAATAATAAACGACTTCGATTATGGTTCCACTCAGATGTTCATGTTTTATGTTATGAGTTGTATCTTCTCTGACTGATACATAATTGCACCTATTAGGTTTTATGCTTGTTTGTTTATTGTTTCTTGTACGTGCAGGTGTTCGATCGCATTGAGCGAGAGAATTGTGATCTGCCGAAGCGAGGGACAGAAGCACCATCTTCTCCACAAATGACAGTAGCGTGGGACTTAAGGTAGGCCTCTTGTCGCGTCTTGGTATTTTGCAATTAGGAACTTGCGTCTTAGCGTGAATCGATTGTTGCCAAACCCGATTTGGGCTGGTAGGGATCGCCTCTGTGCACAAAGGGGATTTACCTCTCCAAAATAGGGGGAGCCTAATGATATTACTAGGAGAATGAACCAGTTGATAGAATTGGAGGAGACCAAAAATCAGGTGAATCAGAGGTTGACCGAATATCAAGAAAAAATGAAGGACTTGTTCGACCAGGATGCAAAAGACAAAAAGATGCAGGTCGGGGATTTAGTACTTAGATGGGATATACGAAGAGCATAGAAGGGGAAGCATGGTAAATTCGATCCATTATGGTTTGGCCCTTTCAAAATTGTGGAACAAGGGGGAAAAAACACATTCAATCTAGAAAATTTGCAGGGTGACTTGCTTGATGCCCCTATAAATGGTCAGTTCCTAAAACCCTACTTTCAATTCTGATCCAGGACGAGAGGGCCCAATGTATTATACTGTACATTATTTAGCCGCTTTTATCTTTATTTTTAATAATGCTTGTTGTGAAAAATCATGACGAAAAATACAGGTGCTAAGAAGCCGTGTGTAAGAAAAAAGGGTTAACAGATGGTCTGTGAAGTTCTCGACACGTTCGAGGATGAACGTGTTGTCCCTAGGTGGAGCCAATGTTCATTATATCGTTCACCCTTAATTTTATGAGAAATATCATAAGGGAAGATTACCTGAATGGATTCAAATGGCTAAGGTTTGAAAAGTTGTGAAGGGGAAATACGATTAATTGAGCCATATATAAAAAATGGAAAAGCACACTTTGAAATAAAGTGGAAATATAGCTAAGGTTCTGACCAAAATAGAAAAAGTTTCAAAGGCGCAAAGAAAAAAATATAAGGTGGGGCTTACTTATACTCTATATGCATATGAATGAAGGTTGCAAGCACAATTCTAGGGGGGGTCGCAGATGAGAGGGGTTAGGCAGAGCCTTCCCCCCCCCAGAATCCCGATGACATGTCAAAGAGCAGGACATGAGGTGAGTGCTTTACGAAGAAAAGGGCATGGGATTTAGAGCTGTTACGGAAATCACCTTGCGTCCTTAGTGGGCCGGGTCCCAATGTACAGTTGTTACCACGATCCAACGGTAAGGTAAGTCCTAGGACGGACGATACAGAGACCAGTACTGGCATTTAACCTGACACGCAGTATTCACCTAACAAGAGTATAACACCCAATACCTTTATGCTGTGTGTCTCATAGTCAACGTCCTTATGACGTCAACGCTACTCATTTTACCCCACCCTCTTTCCCCGAGCTGCCTCAGGCCTACATAACTATTTTCCGTAAATTACTGTGCTAAAATACTCTTAGCTTACGATAACTGTATAAGCAAAAGCAAGCACACAGTACCAGGTCTTCCTAGTCGTTGTTTGTACCCCTGCGTCGCTTTCCCAAGCATTTTTCTACTTCCCAGGTATTCCATCCCTTTCATTCCATCTGGTTTCCTTTTGTTTTTTAAATTCTATGATGGTCATGGGTAAAGTCACAGCCAAGAAGACAAAGCCTAAGACTCCCCAAGCCCGTGAGTCCAAGGCTATCCCTGGGCCTGATCCATTCATAGATTTGCAAGCTGACATTTGTGACCTACAATACCCATTTCCCATTAGCAGTGTCAAGCCTGAGCTGTTTAGAAAACATGTGGAAAATAAAGATAGGTTCTATGTCATTTTTTTTGCTTTGTATCATCAAATAACCCCCCAGTATACCTAGTGGTCGAATTCATCTTTTGGCTCCAGGACACCTATGATGAACGTCGGGGCATGTTCCTCTCAGCTCAGGGGAACAAAATCTTCACTGTTTCTCCCGAAACCATCAGAAAATCCCTTTGTTTTCCTACCAGTTCGATCTATGTCAGTTTTAATGAAATAGCACTGTCTCATCAGTTTTAAAAACTTCCATGGAGACAGCAGAGCGATTTCATCGCCGCCATACATGACTCCCCTTTCACAAATCTCCCCACTACAGATTCAGTAACCTTGACCCTATTCAAGGAAGACATCTAGCCTATCCTTGCTCTTATCACAGGTCTCCTAGGTGTGGAAGGTTTTGGGCGAGCCTCAAAACATTGCATAGCTTTTCTGTGGTTAATGTCTTAGCCCAGGGTCATTTTAGATATTCCTGCTTTTCTGGCCTCCACCATTCAAACTCAGTTCTAGGAGCTCTCAGACACGGGCCGTTTTCATTTTTTTTCTATGGTATTTTATATTTTCCTCTTCCATCATGCTGATAAATTTGAGGGTTTGGGTTTCAATAAGGTATACAGAATAAACTCTCAGCCAAGACCAGTTTTTTACTGGAGCCCCGCAACTCATCAACTGGAAAAAGGGGTAGGCTACTCAAGTTTCCTAAATGATTTCATGCCTATAGCTTACAACATCATCCATGATTCTCCTTTGCCTAGGGTTTTTCCTGAACTGAGGAAATGGTTACAGTACAGTGAAGCTTAAAGCACTGGGGACTAGTACCTTTTGAATAATTACATCGAAATCAAGGTTTATGGAGCTGAAGTCTCTCCTTATCAATTGCCAATTTTTCTTGCCCTGTGGATTTATGCTTTGGAATACCTCAGGAAGACCTTAAAAGCTAACAAACTTCATTTCCTCCCTGTGAAAAAGGGTTTTATCCTCAAACTCCCCACAACCATTGGCCCTTTTGTTGTTAATTCATGGCACGCCCTTCCCGTGGTGGAAGATCTGGTTAAAGGCATGAATTTGAGGCAAAGGAAAGCTTGGTCCTACGATCCGAAGGGCATAATTTCTAACAGGAAGAAGAAGAATAAATCAACCCCTTATATTCATGAAATAAGGCCTTTCATTGAGTGGCGAGCTAATCTTGAAAACTGGCCTTTGCTTTCACAGATGGAGACTGATTCATCTGCGACAGGAGAAAAAGCGGATACTGCTTCAACCAGGGAAGTAGGTAAGAAATAGGTAGAGGAGGCAGGCGCATCAGGAGAGGGTTCTCCCCCTTTCAAGAAACAAAGAACAGGGACCAGTGAAGCAGAGGTTATGGGAGATGAACTGTTGCTCCAGGATGAAATACCTTATGGGTAATCAAACAGGAGTAAAGTAGGAATCAAGGTGCTACGGGATAGTAAGGCCTCTTCTGACTTCTCAGAAGTTTGATAAGCCATCGTAGCCAACAGTTCTCAGGGAGCAAGCGAGGGTAGGAAAAGGAACATAGTAATCAGAGATAAACACTGGTCTGAGCTTGAAGGGTATGTTGAAAAATACCAAACCAAGTTCTCATATACAATAGATTTGGATAAGGAGCGGCTTGTAATGGCTATGACTGAAGCCATTTTGAACCCAGAGGCTAGTACCACCAGCTACAGGGCATTGGAGATAGCCATAGATATGTCACGGGTTCCAAAAATTGACAAATTCAGTCTATTCCAGTGCTTTGGTGACATGCTCAAAGATGAAGTGATACGGCTCTCCGTTACTCTAAGAAAATTGCAGAGTAAACATAACCAAGTATTGGTGAACCTCATAAGGGAGAAGACTAATTCCCGCACACTCAAAAACGACTTACATAGTCTCCAAGAGGTGATAAAGGGGAAAGAAAAAGGTATATCAGACCCCCAGAGTCATCTTATCAAGGACTTGCAAAATCAGGTCGCAGCCTTGAAACACAAAGTGAATATACCAGGCTCTCATTATGTACAGACAGCTGAGTTAGTCCAAGAAAAAAAATACAAGGCAAGCTTGGTCGATTCTATTGCAAAAGAGAGGGAGGAAAAAGAAAAGATTTCGGAAGAGATGGTTGTTCTACAAGGAAAGATGAACAAATTGCAGATAACTTGGGATACTTATGTATGTGCTCCACCCACCCCAGAAGGGACTAGCTTGCTTTCCGAACAGTTAACTTCTGCACTGGCCACAATTGAAACAACAAAAAAATAGGTCTCAATAGCACGTCAAAGGATCAGCGAACTCGAAGCACTCTTTGACGAGAACTCCAAGAAGCTTAATGCTATGCAGAAGGAAATCGAGGAGGCGAAATAGGAAAAGGTGCAACACAAAAAAACCATCCGTGAGCTCACAAGTCACATGAAAGGAAACATTACCCTCTTGGACGCAAGGCAATTGATCTGGGTTGAGATCATCACAGAGGTTAAAAAGTGCTGGGAATTTCTAAATTTTGTCGAGGAAATGAAGTCAGCTATGCGCCTTCTCAGAAGGAAGCTTCACGAAGGAAATATCAATGCATCTAACAGAGTTCAAAGCATAGGAAGGTATCTCTTTCTTAAAATAATTAAAACTAGAAGGCGTGGTAAAGTAGGGTATCAAGAGCAGGTTCATGGATGCCGTGGAGTGTCAAGAGGTAATAGAAAAAGAGTCTGCTCGTAGTATGGCCTTGAATGTCTTAGAAAAAATGGAAGCCAGTTTAGAATAGTTTGAGGTGGATTGGGCTAAAATAACACTTGCAGGACTCCTGTCATGCTGGGAGCCCACCAATGCAATCCTACAGTAGTTACTAGTGTACAAGGCCCGTCTGAAAGAGGAAATGAATCAGACCAACATACCCTCTGAGAAATATACTTGCCTCAAACCTGAGACCATAGTTGTTGTCCTCGGTAAAGAGTTTTCACTCCTGCACCAAGTGAAACAAAAAATTCCTGTCAATGCAAACTATGATGAACTTACGAAAGCTTACATCAAAGCAGAAGGCTTCATAGTGATGCCCGAACCTGCAGTAGACACCTGACAGAGGTGCACAAATTATGACGGCCTATTAGCCAGCTCTTCCGCAAATGTCCCGCCACTTGCTTCAGCCACTGCTTCGACCCCTTCTCACCAGTGAAGATTGTTAACTCATGATTCAGCCCTTGAGGCCTTTAGATTTGTTTTTACTTTCTACTTTAAAGTTCCGAGTGAAATTCTTATTTCACTCTTGCATTTAGTTTTTGTTAGAACAATTTTAATACTTTATTTTGAAATGGCCATGAGCCCGATTGCAAATGATGAGAAGCATTCTACCTCATCATGAATTTTTTTATTTTGATTAGGACTGGTAACTACTCACTAGCACGTAGGGAAGATATTTTCCCAAAATATCTTCCTGCATATGTTCTTAGAGAATTCTATAAAAGCAGTAAACTAAGATACAGAAAAGGTTCCAGATTTTCAAGAGAATTGACTAAAGAGAAATCTGTATGTATTTTTGTTGATATTTTGATATTAATGTTGAAGAGCACATTGGGTTTCGGTGATAAGGAGTTTCATTTCTACTGGGGATTATGATTTGAATTCTTAACAGTCTATAACTCTCTCTTATGTTTTGTAGCGTAAATGTTCATCTTGTTCATTTTCATATTTCTCATATATGTGTTCTGGAATGCGAGTGCTCACATGTTCAGGTGTGAATTTATCATTGATTGATACTCATATTTATTCATGTCTAGCACTTTAAATATGGCTCAGGCAAGATATGTTGTTTCATATTTCACTTCTACTGTAGTTCCCCTGATATTTGCAGCAATGGAACTTTATCTTAAAAAGTTATTCTCATGTATGGATTCTTATCACTATATAAGCCCAGTACATGTTTATACTCATTTCTAGATCTCGTTTCTATTACTGTTAGTATCCTCCTCTTTTCTTACACAATTACCACCATCTAGTTATTTACCTCTGTGAACCACTTTAGAATCTAGCCCCCTTTTGCAGCAAGTTATATTAAAATCGTCGTATATGTTTTATATCAAAGTTCACATTCTGTTGTTACAGAATTACCTTTTCTTTTTTTAAGTATTGAAAGTCTTGGTTCCACTTACACCAAACTTATCTACTTAGATTTGATAGCATGAGAGCCCCTTTTCTTGACAACCTTTACAAGTTGAACTACATGCTCCTTGCTAATTAAGATGTCCTAGGCACTGGTCTTTTGCAACTCAAGGTTGTCTCTAGGAGTGACAACATCTTTCTGGCGCCGTTGCTGGGGATACGAAGTTGAGAAAAGATAAATCCTTGGGCCTCAACAAAATATTTATTCACTCTTCAGAACAGGTGAGAAGGAAGAGTTGAGAGTTATAGATCCCTCACCTTGGCGACTTCACTGTTAATTATAAGATAAATCTATTTGTAGTCATGGCTTTCCGAAAGCCACATCTAAGGTCAGATACATCTCAGTCGAAGACACCTTCAGTGTCTGACCCAGAAAATATTTTACACAAGAGGGGTTGGAGAGAAAGGTAGTCAGTCCATACAGATATCCCTAGATTTTCTTTGGAAGAATCACCATCTTCCTCCTCCCAAATAGCCCAAAATGAAGGTCCTGACTCCTTTGTAAAAAACCCTGACTACTTTTCAAATAATCCTTCCCTAGGAAACGTTCAAGTGAAAGACAAAGCTGAATCTGTAGATACCACCAGCTTCTTTCTTCATGCCACTCCCAAAGCTGAAGAAATCAAAGAAGTCACCAAAATGTCTACTATTAACAGTCCATATTTTCCATCAGCACCTCAAGCCTCTGTCCAATACATACCAATTGTCATACACACTTCGCTTCCACCACCTCCTCTCACTCATCAGATTCTCCCACCACCTCCATGACCCCTGATGGCTATTCCGAGTTTCTTGTTAAACAAATATTCCCCCCTGGAATTTTCCCAAGTTTTAAATGATATGCCTCAAGATTATCTGAAAATATTGCCTCGTTTCAACGGGGAAAATGAGATCGAAGCTCACAAAAATCCTGAAGTTTTCTGTGCTTTTGCAGAGAACTTTAATGTTGAACATCTATATGTAGTCTTGAGACCTTTTCTCCAATCCCTTGATGGAAAAGCCAGAAAATGTTTTAAAACATTGGGAGACCACTCCATCACTACTTGGGAGGAGATGGAAAACTCCTTTCTCAAAAAATGGGGGGAAAATAAAGATCATGGTTACTGCCTCATAGAGTTCAATGCGCTTAGGAAAACACATAATGAGGGAGTACCGAAGTTCATTAAGAGGTTCAAAAAATTATACTCAAGCCTTCAAACTGAGATACTCACCAGACTACTGCCAAAGTCGTGTTCATAGCAGTTTTTGATTCAGAATTTGGGTTCTCTCTAAGAGAAAGGAAGTCGGCCACACTAGATGATGCCCAGATTGATGCACTAGAACTGGAGGATAATTTTTCTTCCACAGGAAAATAAAAGGGGAGATCATATCAAGATGCTAGAAGAAGGGGAAAGGAAGAGGTATCTACATCTGGCCAAGACAAAGAGTCACCAGAGAACAAGATTGAAGAGATGAACAAAATGATTAAAAATCTTTCAAGAAAGTTGTTGAAGCTTGAACTTGAAGCCAATAATTCATCCTCTAAAACATTCCAGAATGCTCCAAACAGGGGTTACAATCCGTAGTATAGAAAGTCACCCCTACAAATACTGAAAACAGAATGGAAGGAGTAGCAAGATCAGGTACCACACCCATTGTACCTGGAAGGTCAAGTAGATGGTCCCACTGAAGACACTATATATGAGCAATATGACCCATATCTTGCTTATTTGAATGGTGATGAAATCGGGAGTCCTTTGCAAGAAGATTATGGAATGGGGATTCCATTACAAGAAGAAGAAGAAAGGGTCAGAGTCACTGAAGACCCAGAGATCGATGACTACTGCAAATAGTTTGTTGATTTCATGCAGGTGCAATTCCACAGGAAATATGACCTCAAGTCTTCCAGGAAAAGGACCCATACATAGGATCAAGAGGAAGAAGTACCTAAAAAAGAAGTAGTTGTACAGAAGGAGAAAATGGTGTAGAAAGCCACAAATAAAGGTAAGAGGCCTCTAAATGAGCCTTACATTCAAATGACAAAATTCCTTCCTCTTCAAATTTGGCCACTACCCCAAACCCCAAGCCTGTGTTGAAAGAAGTGAAATCTGTAGTTGAAAATAAAGAGTCAAAAGAAAATATAACAGAAAAGTCCTCTTCTATCTTTAGTCTACAAAAAGAGCTTGAAAAAGTCAAAATCCCAGTCCCTCTGACTTAACTATTGAAGCAGCCAACCTATCAGTCCTAGGTCTCCTCTTTTATGCTTCCTCCAGAAACAGCTCCCATCCTAGATAGTCTGAACCTTCAAGAAGAAAGGCCCATGGCCGTGTTTGGCCCCCATGTTGAATAATTAGATTCCTCGACCCCCCCTTTATATGTGTCATTAGTAATCCATGATTTACTATTGCATAACTATATGTTGGATTCTAGAGCATCCCACAACCTCTTGCCCTTGTTAGTTATGGAGCAGCTGGGTTTGCAAATAACCCATCCATACAAAGACCTTTATTCTTTTGATTCCAAAAGGGTCAAGTTTCTGGGGATGATCAAAGACTTGGTAGTCAATTTGGCCCAAATTCTAGCCAAGAGTGTGATGATGGATATAGTGGTGGCTGATATCCCAACTCGTTTTGAAATGTTGTTGTCAAGATCATGGGGAACCAAAATTGGAGGGTCAATAAAATCGGATTTGACTTATACTTCTATCTCTATCTTTGGAGGGAAACAAAGGAGGCTGTATAGGGAGACGAGGTTTGTAAAGATGGTTACTAATGCTGATAACTATGTTAATTCACCATTGTACAGTAAAGAAGGGGAATTATCATGTCTAATGTTGGATGAAGACCAAGACTATGCGCAAGAGCCATCTTTCTGTCAGATTAAGATAGAACAATCCTCAGAAAATCAAGAAGCTGGAGTTTGGACGTTACACTTTGATGGAGCCAATTCCAGAGAAGGGAATGGAGCTGGGGTGCTCCTGATTTCCCCTACTGGCCAATGGGTTCCGTTATCTTTTAAATCGGAATACGAAGCTACCAGTAATGTAGTTGAATATGAAGCACTACTCTTAGGGTTGCAAATAGCCAGAAGCATGAACATTCAAAGCCTAAAAGTTCTGGGAGATTCAGAACGGGTAGTGAGGCAAGTGAAAAATCAGTGCCAAACCAAACACTCGAGGCTGAGGGCTTATAGGAAAGAGGTATGGGACCTGGTGGAAAACTTTTTCCTGGTGTTTAATATTTATTTTATGCCCAGAGAATAGAATAGAATGGCAGATTCTCTTGTTGTGGCTGTTAGTACTTTTCGGCCTCCGCAGAATCCTCTCCTAAGATACGAAATTGAAGTTCATTATCGACCTTCAATTCCTGAAAATATCAAACATTGGCAAGTGTTTGAGGATGAAGATAGAGTACAGAGATTCATGGAAACAATTGGGGAATTTTCAAACATGGATATAGATGTTGGTGAAGAAGAAGAAACTGAAGACATTTCCCAAAATAAATGGGAGGAAAAGGTGGCTGGTCATAAAGTGTTTCAACTGAAGGGAAATGTTATACCTAGAGGGTTTCTGCCTCTAGAAAGGTTGTTCAACAAAAAAAACATCCCACTGCAACCAAACAAATTGGTAGAAGAAAATCAGATAGAAGACCTGAATCTTGGTACCGATGCTGATCCAAAAATTGTGAAGCTGTCCAAGAAAGTTCCAAAAGAATATAAAGAGCACTACCAGAAACTATTCCAGTCATACAAGGATGTGTTTACATGGTATTATTAAGACCTGAAGACCTTTGACATCAGAATCATGCAACATAAGATTCGTCTAAAATGAGATGCGAAGCCGCATAAACAGAAGCTCAGACAGATTAATTCTCTACTACTTCCTTCCATAGAGAAGGAGATCAAGAAGTTATTGAAGGCCAAAATCATTGTGCCAATGACATACTCTGAGTGGGTGGCCAATCTGGTCCCAGTCTGGAAAAAGAATGGAGAAATAAGGTTGTGTGTTGATTTCCGGAATCTAAATCGAGCATCCTTAAATGATAACTACTCACTTCCCAAGATGGATAATATTTTGCAGAAAGTAGTAGGAGCTTCACGGATGTTGTTAGCCACCTATAAATTCTGTCATACTCAATGGTGGCCAATATTTCCTTTTAAAACCTTCAAGAGATATTTCTCGTTGAAAACTTATCATCATTTGAAGTTTTTATGATGATTATTACCCTTTGAGTTAATCTTCACTGCTGTTTCACTATTAGCCCTAAAGTACCTGCTATTCACCAAGATAAAACTGCTTATAAAACTCCATTTCTCACCATTTACCCCTCCATTCCAATCCCAAAAAATCTCCATTTTCATCCTTTCTTCCCTCACAAAATCCCTCAAAATCACCTTCATCTAACCCTCAAAACATCCAAAACCCCCTTAAAACCTTATATTTCCCCTTTATTTGGTCTTAATTTTCCTTCTTTCATCTATCAGAACCCCCCTTTTTGACCTTAAAAACCTTGGTTTTTGGCCTAAAAATAGCCCTTTGCACTATATATGTTTTAAGCCCCCGAGGGCTTATATCCATTAGCCCTTTTTTCTCCATATGGTCGAAGCCCCGCAATCGGGTGCTCAAAACACAAAGCCTCCATGCCAAAACCCTTTTTTCCTTTGTTTTTTCATTACCCTGACTATATGATTTAAACAAATCTAGACCGTTGATCTACATAGATCAATGGCCATTGGGCTACCCGATATACACCTTACCCTTTGTCCTGGCTTCTTCCTTTTTTCAAACATTCTCGTCTCCTCTTTGAATTTCGACCACCCGATCATTAGATAGAACGATCGAGACTTAACCCGATGAACCCCATTCTCCATTCAAATCCATCCACTACGCAACAAAGCCCTGGCGTAATCATCGGTCCCACCATACATTCCCTGTGCATCTTACCCCCCATCATGTTTTATCGGCGCCATTCGATCTCCTGATGATCATCCAACGGCTTAAACTCAAAATCACGTAATTTTTGGCCTCCCTTCCCAGTGTGCTACTTCTACACAATATGGGCGGTTTTCATTTTCCACATCTCAAGCGATGTATCATATCGCGTTTTTTAAACAATACCGCCTACCCCCCCAAACACTGTGCGAAAACCACTTCCGGTTTTCCCAAAACCACCATTTCTCAATTTGCGCCCTAATTCAAATTTAAAGCCATGCTTCACTTCCACCAAGGGTTTATCCCTTCTATTGCTACATTCCTCCATCCTCATAGCTCCGAATGACCTTCACAAACCCTCCTAAGCAGTCAAACCAATAATTCGCAGTATTTTAATTAACTTTGTGTGTTTTTTATGCAGGATTAATGGAATTGAAGATAAAACCCTCCCGCAGATGATTACACTATTATTGGTCAAGGATGACTATCCTCATGGCTTTTGGTACCAATTAAAGGGTTTTGAAGTGTTAATTACAGGTTTAAGAAGGCCGATAAGTCATGATCATTGGCTTTCTAAACAAATTTTCCAATAAACCCTCTGTGCACCTGCAAACAACAAAACACAGTCAGCATCAATAAATGAAAGAATATCAATGTCAAAGATGAATATTATGGCGTAATCAGGCCTAAACATAGATCCAAAGATAAACCACTGTGTTTATGAAACAGAGAAATATCAGTAAAAGAAGCCTTGAATACCACATCAGAGGGGCTAATTGAATCTCTAGCTACCAAAATTGTCACCTGCAGCCTCTCTGCCACAAAGGAATACCCGAATCAAATCTCAGTTCGAAACATTAAGGCCAAGAAAGCTGAACAGTTATTACCAGCAAAGACAAATATTTTAAACTATCAGTAAAGTTATTGTAAAGATAAGAAAGTGCCTTAAAGTCAATCTTTTCACCCACTAAGCCTAGAAAGCAAAAATATAGTTAATAAAACGGAGTTAGAATTAAATGAATTCCTGCCTCATGCCTTGCATGGTTTTCAAGGCTAGGAGTTGCATTTAGTATAGAATTAATTACACTTCAACCCTAGGAACTCTTCCACCTCATCATTTTCTTATAAAATCTCCTTAAGGAGCACATTGTAAAGGGTTGGTTGGTCACTAGTTGTAAGACTAAAACTCTTTGAAATAATACATATTCTGTTGAATTTGAAGAAGAAATTGAAGTCTTGGAAGCTTGATGATGTTGTGACATCCTTGTTCTTGAGAAGGTTCTATCATTGGATCCCTAAGCTTGGTTGTTGGTGATGTATCCTGAACTATCTATTGTTTTTCTTGTTTTCATTATGTTTCATAAATTCTTACTACAGTAGGATGAAAAGTTTAGGCTAAGAAATGACTCCTGGAAGCACCTTAGACCTATTTATCCTTCATTGTTTTATGTTTTCTTCTGCTAAGGTATTTTAGAGTCTTTAATATTTCTCTTTAGTCCTCATGCTTATTTATTTCTCTAATAGTTCAAATAGTTGGTTCTAGCATGATTTATGGTTTTCCCTGCTTGTCGGCTGCCACTTGAAATCTATTTTTGAAGTCTCCCTTTGAAGTACCATTGTTTATAGTTAGCCAAGGAGGTCTGTTTTGATCATACCCTTTTTCCCTGCTTGAACAATTCTTTTAAAGGTATTTATAGTTGTAATCATAGATGTGTTAGGTGTTCCCTCTTCTATGACTACAATTATCAGTGAATCTTTCATGTTTTATAATTCCTTTGAAATAAAGTCTTTGAGGAAATAAGGTGTTCCCCGAATCTTAGATTTCATTTTAAAAGTTGTCTTGAAGTCATTATTTTCTTAAAATGTGGTTTTTAGAATCCATGGTTAGCCCTATCTATCAAATGCCTCTATCAAATGCCTCTTTATGTTCAAGTCATTTTTTTAAGTTCCCTTTGTTGAGAATTAAACTTCTCTTTTCAAAATCATTAATGTCCATCTCATTCACAAAAACTAAAGGATCCTGTGGCCAAGTTATATTTTCCCTTTGATATCCCATATCCACTTATGAGCTTGTTACCAACTTCATTTTGACTCCATTTCCCAAGGAATCTGACACTTCTTCTTTCCACCTATCTTTCCTAGACCATTCATGTTCTGTTGTACAAATTCAACCAAACAAACACTTGCACTTAATAACTAGTCTAAAATCAATAGTTAAAATCAAACAAGATATATCTTTGCAAAACATTTGAGAGATCCCTCTCTGAGAATAGGAGGACTAGATCCTGGAACTCTAAATATTGGTTCTGATGTTTCCTTGTCTTTTGATAAGCCAATCTATCAAAACAGAGGACCCCAACATAATGGCAATCACGGTGGGACCTATTGAATCTATGATAGCCATGAAACTATTATAACTCTTTAGTCCTACAAATATATAAGAAAATCAGTCAGTAAGCCATAAAGTAGACTTTGTTTGTTTGAGCACCTAGCTAAGTGTTAAAATCAGACATAAGACATTCTCATAACCATAGAAATATACAAAATCCAAAAATATTTCAGATTGTCTTCATAATAAACATGGTGGTGGAACCATAAAACTTTTTACCTTCACAAAAGCTAAAAAATTTCCTCCTGGTGACTCCATTGGCCCCAGTAGGCTTATTACACATCTAGGTCTCCATATCTCTTTATGACTTTGTTAACCATCCTTGAGGAAGTTTAGAAGCCTAGTCCCATACTAGAATAGTCATTATGAGAGGCAAAATTTTCAAAACAATCCCTAAAAAACTTCAGCCTCTCTCATTTTTGAAAAAAAAGTCTAGCTTCACATAGGATCAGTACTACATCTCATCCAGACCCTAATCCTCCTAAAATAGTTGAAAATCCAGAGAATATTTTGTGGCAGACTTCTAAATCTGGAAAATCAGCTGCTGATAGGGGCCTCTTAAGAACAAAATCTGTCCCTGAAAAACTTGTTGTCTTAGAGGATTTACACTTTGACTTACATCATACAAAGAACATATTTAGAACCATATCTCAAAGTTATTTAAACCAATTTGATTTTGAAACTATGGGTTTGCAACAGAGGTTTAGTAGAGATGCCTCACCTTCTACTCCTCCTGATTCCCAGCTTCTTCACAACTTTAGCCTCTTTTGTAACAAATCTGTTCAAAACCAGTTTGCTGGCCCAAGTATTTCTTCCACTCCAATCCATACCACCACTATCCAAAACACTCCATTCTAGCTCACTTTCCCTCTTGTCAATCCACCCCTTGTAAATCCACCTTTCCTTCTAGCCATGGCAGCATGGCTCCACTAGTGTTACCACAACCCATGGTTCCATTACCAAATGATTACCAATCCAAAATCCCTCATTTCATTGAAAATGAACCTACTACTGCCCAACAGCACGTAAGTAAAATGAATGATGCCTTTGATGACATGGAGATAGAAGAAGAGACTATTAAAATGAGAATTTTTGCTCAAAGTTTAGGAGGAGAAGTCAAAAATTGGTTTAAAATCTTAGCTCGTAACAATATCAACGATCTCCCTTCTTTGAATCAAACACTCATAAAAAATTGGGAAATCAGAAAAAACCCCCTCCAAATCCTTTCACACTATACTAACCTCAAGAGAAATACTAGGGAAAGTGTCCATGATTACTGCACTAGATTCAATAGTGTGTACAATGCACTTCCTCCAGACATGAAACCTCCACTAGGCTTAGCCTTGGCTAAATTCCTAGAAGGCTTTGACCCGGAAATGGCCTATCAGCTAAGAGAAAGAGACCCCTCAACTTTAGAAGATATGCAGAGGGGAGCCATGAGTGTGGAGGCAAATCTAATAGAGAAAAGAGTGAGGATGAGAAATGAAAGGAAAGTATCATTTAGGGAGGAATCTTCACCCTCCACATCTAGCTCGAAAATGGAAAGGATGATGGAAGAAATGATGAAAAAGATAAGCATACTTGAAAAAGAACAACCAAGAGACAATTAGAACAACCCCCAAAATAGAAACAACAACCAGAATGATAGAAAATAAAACAATAAAGATAGACAAAGGGACAATGACCAACAAATTAGACCTCCCTTCCAACAAAACTATGTATATCAAGATGAGGAAGAAAGGGAGATTGAAAGATTGGGAAAAAATCATTTAAACTTGATTGGATTAGACAGTGAGGATGTTGTCTTCCTCACTAAAGAAGAACACGGTTTCTTCTCCTCGGAACAAAATGAAAACACTTGTGAGGATTCTGAAGATTATAGGTTGGGGTTTGAGAATGCAATCATGGAGGTACACAAACAGTATGATCTTAGAAGAAAATGGAACCTAGACAATTCAAAAGATAAAAACACTAGCTCTGTTGTTAGGAAAAACACAGGAAAACAGCCTAAGAAAGCAGTAGAGAAGACCAACATTTTGGCTAAGAAAACAGATTTAAACAAAGAGAAAAGTAGCCAGTCAAATGTTGAACAAAGCATCCCTGGCACTTTAGCTAGTGGCCCTAACAAAATTGTCCCAAATAGAAGTCCAAACAAAGTTCAGCAAGTCAGAATTGTTGAAATGAATTCAATTGAAAAACCACATGCAAATATGACAAAATAAATAGTTCCTTTTAGCCTTGAGGGAGAGATTGCAAAGATAAAAATTACCATACCTGTAGCTGAACTAGTAACCCAAGAAGTGTACAAAAACCAAGTTTTGAAAGCCTTGAACTTAGGAAGTGACACTAATATGTTAAAATTGATAGATGACAAACCTCAGTTGTTGTTTGGTCCAGAAGTTGAAGGAAAATACCAAGAAGGAGTTGTCCCGCTTTTCTATGTTAGTTTCAATATACATGATAAGATATTACACAATGCCATGTTAGACTCTGGAGCCTCACATAATCTTATGCCCAAAGTAATAATGGAAAGCTTCGGCTTAGAAATTACTAAACCAAACAATGATCTGTATTCCTTCAATTCAAGCAGATTCAAATGCTTGGGTTTAATCAAATATTTATGTGTAAAATTATCTCAGATCCCTGCTAAGAGTCTAGTAATGGACATAGTGGTAGCTGACATTCCCCCAAAATATGGCATGCTTTTATCAAGATCATGGGGAGCCAAAGTTCAGGGGAGACTTCAAATGGACATGTCTTATGCCACCATCCCAATATTTAACCAAATCAGAAGATTATACAGGGAATATCACATGAAATACATGGTGATAAACATAGATAAACCAAAAAATTCTCCAATATATTCCATTCAGTCAAGTTTAGATTCCTTTATCTTGTACAATGAAGATCAAATCACTCAACAAGAAAAGTAAAACAAAGAGGAAATCAGTTTACCAGAACAATCAAAACTTCCCTCAAATCAAATACAAAACATTAGCAATCAACAGCAACAAGAAAATGAAAATGAGGTAGAAATACTTTGGACAATAAACTTTGATGGATCTTGTAATAAAACAAGTGCAGGGGCAGGTGTATGGATTCAAAATACAAATCAGGGTTATTCATATAAACTAGATTTTCCATGCACCAACAATATTACTGAATATGAAGCCCTTCTCCTTGGCTTACAATTGCTTAAACAATTAGAAGCCCAGAAAATATCAATCCTAGGAGATTCTAAACTTATCATAAGACAAATCAAAGGAGAATATTCAACTAAAAACCCAAGACTTATAGAATATCGAAATGTTGCCCTTGATTTATTAAATACCTTTGAAATATATGAACTCATTTTCATTCCAAGAGCACAAAATCATCTAGAAAATGAACTTGTCTTCAATGCCAGCAATTGCCAAGTACCTCAGATAAATGAAAATCTTAACATAAAGGTCAAAAATAGGCCTGCAGTGCCTGACAATGAGGACCACTAGCAAGTGTTTGATACTGACAAACACATAGATGATTTCCTAAAATTATAAAATGATTTTTCCATATCAGCATTAGAAACCAACCATGAAGAAAACTGTTTGGATAATGAACAAATCTAGGGAATAGAAATGACATATTATGCTGATATAAATCACTATCAGAATCCTTTTGAAGCATAATTATTTGACAACATAGACCAGAAAGACTTGGAAGATTTACAATGCAATAATGATACAATTCCAAGAGGTCTCACACCTTTAGAACACCTTTTTGACTTTAATGATGTAGCCAAAGAACCAAGAATGGAGCCTATGGAAATAGATGTAGAAGAAAATAACATAGGCAGCCTAGCAAAAACCAAGATGATCAAACTATCTAGCACACTCCCAGCTCATATAAACTGCAATACATAGAGATTTTCAAATAATTTAGAGATGTGTTTGCTTGGGGATACAAAGATCTGAAATCTTATGACACTAGCATTATTCAACACAAAATTCCTCTTAAGGAAAATCAGAAACCTTTCAAAAAAAAGAAGAAGGAGAATAAACCTTGTTTTATTACCTTTAGTGAAGAAATAAATTGAAAATTTGTATGATGATGGAATTATAGTACCCCTTAGATATTCAGAATGGGCGTCAAACCTATTTTCTGTTGAGAAGAAGATAAGGGAAATCAGGCTCTGCATTGACTTTAGAAATCTAAATAGAGCCTCCCTGAAAGACAACTACCCCTTGCCTAAGATGGACCATATACTTCAAAGGGTAGTTGGGTCTAAAATAATATCATTGTTGGATGGGTTCTCAGGTTACAATCAGGTGTTAGTGCTCCCAAGTGATCAACACAAAACTGCTTTTACTACACCTTGGGGCACCTTTATGTATCTCAAAATGCCATTTGGTTTGATGAATGCAGGGGCCACCTTCCAAAGGTCCATGGACATAGCCTTCTCAGAATATATTGGCTATTTTATAATCATTTACCTTGATGAAATAACTATTTTCTCTAAAACTGATGAAGAACATTTTATTCACTTAAGAAATTTTTTTGAGAAATGTAGGAAATTCGGCTTATCTTTGAATCCCAAGAAGACACTTTTTGGTCTCCAAGACGGCAAGCTTCTTGTTCACATAATTTCAGAAGAGGGAATCAGAGTAGACCCTAAAAGGATTGATGGAATATTGAAAATCAACCATCCAAGAAGCCTCGAAGAATTACAGTCTTTCATTGGAAAGATTAATTTTTTGAGGAGGTTTATCCCCAACCTTGCTGAGCTATTAAGAAACATAAAAATAATGCTTAAGAAAGAGGTAGGTGTGAAATGGACTACACAAGATAAACAATTATTTGAACTGGTTAAACAAGCTCTTACTCAAACACCAGTCTTGATTAGTCCAGATTTGACCAAAGATTTTTATATCTTTTCTTTTGCATCAGAACATACAATAGCTACAGTATTACTTCAAAAGAATGATTTGGGGCAAGAACAACCAATATCCTTTTTTAGTATGGCCTTAAGAGATGCTCCTCTCAAATATAACATCATGGGTAAGCAAGCCTTATCATTAGTGAAAGCATTAAAAGACTTTAGAGTCTATATTTTACACTCACATAATTGCTTCTGTTCCACATACTGTTGTCAAGGATATTCTAATTCAAGACCCTAATGGTAAAAGGGGAAAATCGATTTCCACTATTCTTGAATATGACTTAGAAATCAAGCCCACCAAACTGATTAAAGGGCAGGGATTAGAAAAACTCATGGTTGAGTAAAACTTCCAAGCACTAGATATGAATATGGTAGATGTGTTGGAAGAAATAGAAGAATTCACTGCTCCCTTCATTAAAGAAACTTTTTTGAATTTTCCTTGGTATGCTGACATCATTTATGTTATTTTATATCTAAATGCCCCTCCTTCTTTGTCTAAAACTAAAGCTAGATTTTTGAAACATAAGGTTTTGAATTATTGCATATTAGATGGGGTATTATATTGGAAATTTTTTGTTGAAATTTTGCTTAAATGTTTACTTGAGGATGATGTAGGAAAAATCATGCATGAGCTGCATGAAGGAGAATGTGGAGGACACCTCTAATGGAACACCACAGCAAACAAAATCCTCAGATCTGGTTACTATTGGCCCACCCTTTTCCCAGATACTCAGAAGTTAGTCATGTATTTCCATAAGTGTCAATTTTTTTATGGCAAAAGAAAGCTCCTCCCCTTACCCTTACATCCCATCAGTGTTGAGGCACCCTTTCAACAATTGGGCTTGGACTTCATTGGGGAAATTCACCCATCTTCATCAGCCCAGCATAAGTGGATTCTCACTGCCACTGATTATTTTACCAAGTGTATAGATGCCATACCATCTAGGAATGCTATTGACTTTGTCATTATCAAGTTCCTTGAAACAAACATCCTATCCAGATTTGGTTGTCCTAGAAAAATCATCACAGATAATGTTGCTGCCTTCAAGTCTAAAAGAATGGTTGATTTCTATTACAAATACCACATCACCTTGAGCCACTCTACTGCCTACTATCCCCAAGGAAATGGATTAGTTGAATCTTCCAAAAATAGCCTCATCAATATCATCAAAAATCTGTTGGAGCAAAATCATAAGTCATGGCATAGTAAGATGGTTCATGCCTTATGGGCTGATAAATTAACTACAAAGAAGTCAATAAATATGTCCGTCTATCAACTGGTCTATGGCATGGATGCAGTCTTCCCAACCTCATTAGGAGTTCCAATCATGAAACTCCTTCAAGAAGTGCAAACTGAAGAAAATGATATGCAGAGAAGAATTAATCAAAAAATTCATTTACAGCAGTCCAGAGAAGAAGTTTATGAAATAACACAACTAGTCCAAGAAAATATCAAGAAACTGTTTGATAAAATGACTAAGGAAAACAATTTCCAAGTTGGAAATGTGGTTCTTAAGTGGGATTCAAGAAGGGAAGAGAAGGGAAAGCATGGCAAGTTCGAGAATCTGTGGAAATGACCCTATATTATTCATGTTGAGAGGGGTCATAATGCATTTTTCTTGAAAGAGTTGAGTGGAGAAGATCTATATGGAGGGCCTATCAATGGCAGGATGCTCTAGCATTACTTCTGTCAAGAGTCATGAGTTTCAAATATTTTTACTTTCCATTGTAAATTATCATTTTCTGAACATTGCATTCAAAGTTAGAAAAATAAAAATACAAAAACAAGAAAGGTACAGCCCCATACCAAAAAAGAGAGAAAGTCTGAAAGTGTGCAAGCTCAAAATTCCACTCCCAAAAACACACTTTTAGTTAGTCATATAGCCTAATCATGAATAATTAGCTTTTCAATTTACTATTGATAGGTTAGTGAATTAGATTAGCCAAACAGCACAATCTTGTCTTATCAGTAAGGTAGATTAGGATAGAGGAAACAAAGGTTCAAACAAATTCAATATCTGAACCTATGAATCTCAAAAGAAGAATGGATCTAAATTAGATTAAATCTTGAGCGAAAGATAGAAAACAAATTGGTTCCAAGATGCTCAAAACTTGAACCAGATGAGAGAGAAAATACAACTCAAACAAATTCAAAATCAGAGCTAAAGAGATAATGAAGGATGTTTTAGTTTTCAGATCTTAAGCCTTCAAAATTTTGTTTTACTTTTCTGCAAATAAAATCTATGTGCAGCTTGTTTTTATGCCATAGATATGCAATAAGCCAAATTGCTTAATCCTGGCTTGGCTGCTTTTAAATTTCTGTTTTAGAATTTAGAGAATAAAGGTCTATCAGACAGTCTAATCCCGATAGATAGTAGTTAGGTAGAGAAAGTTATGAGTTCAACTGCTTAATCTGAACTCATGGAGTTATAAGATTAGACTTAGATTAGTTTCCTGTTTTCAAAATAAAAAATGTTTATGAAGACATTTTTCTAGTCCAAATGCACTCTGAAAAGAAGAAAAAATGTTAGGATCATTAGGAATGGGTAGGTAGAGATGTTTTTCTGATAGAATTCCTTTGTTTCAGATTGCTGCAGAGATTATCAAATCAAAGAAAGGTCAGCTAAAGGAAAATAAATTTGCTGCCCAATGGATGAAGGCACTGGTTTATTGAAAAGCCAGAGATCAATAGCTAAGGTTTTGGACACCTAAAGAACCAGCTGTCCTCCCCAAGTGGAGCCACTGTTAGCCACCTATAAATTCTTTCATACTAAATGGTGGCTAAGCTTTCCTTTTAAAACCTTCAAGAGGTAGTTCTCTTTGAAAACTTATCATCTTTTGATGTTTTTATGATGATTATTACCCTTTGAGTTAATCTCCACTACTGTTTCACTATTAGCCCTAAAGTACCTGCTATTCACCAAGAGAAAACTGCTTATAAAACTCCATTTCTCACCATTTACCTCTCCATTCCAATCCCAAAAACTTTCCATTTTCATCCTTGCTTCCCTCACAAAATCCCTCAAAATCACCTTCATCTAACCCTCAAAACATCCAAAACCCCCTTAAAACCTTATATTTCTCCTTTATTTGGTTTTAATTTCACATCTTTCATTTATCGGAACCCCCCTTTTTGACCTTAAAAACCTTGGTTTTTGGCCTAAAAACAACCCTTTGCACTATATAAGTCTTAATCCCCCGAGGGATTATATCCATTGGCCCTTTTTTCTCCATATGGTCAAAGCCCCGCAATCAGGCACTCAAAACACAAAGCCTCCGTGCCAAAACCCTTTTTTCCTTTGTTTTTTCATTACCCTGACGATATGATTTAAAAAAATCTAGACTGTTGATCTACATAGATCAACGGCCATTGGGCTACCCGATCTCTACCTTACCCTCTGTCTTGGCTTCTTCCTTTTTTCAAACATTCCTGTCTCCTCTTTGAATTTTGATCACCCGATCATTAGATCCAACGATTGGGACTTAACCTGATGAACACCATTCTCCATTCAAATCCGTCCACTATGCAACAAAGCCCCGACGCAATCATTGGTCCCACCATACATTCCCCGTGTATCTTACCCCCCATCGCGTTTTATCCGCACCGTTCGATCTCCCTGACGATCATCCAACGGCTTAAACTCAAAATCACGTAATGTTTGGCCGCCCTTCCCAGTGTGCTACTTCCGCGTGATATGGGAAGTTTCCATTTTCCACTTGTCAAGCGATGTATCGTATCACGTTTTTTATGGACAATACTGCCTACCCCCGCAAACACTGCGTGAAAACCACTTTTGTTTTTCCCAAAACCACCATTTCTCAATTCGCGCCCTAATTCAAATTTAAAACCATGTTTTGCTTTCGCCAAAGGTTTCTCCCTTCTACTGCCGCATTCCTCCATCCTCACAGCTCTGAACCACCTTCACGAACCCTCCTAAGAATTCAAACCAATAATTCGTAGGATTTTAATTAACTTTGTGTGTTTTTTATGCAGGATTAATGGAATTCAAGATAAAACCCTCCCGCAGATGATTACACTATTATTGGCCGAGGATGACTATCCTCATGGATTTTGGTACCAATTAAAGGGTTTTGAAGTGTTAATTACAGGTTTGAGAAGGCCGATAAGTCATGATCATCTGCTTTCTAAAAAAAATTTCCAATAAACCCTTTGCGCACCTGCAAACAGAAAAACGCAGTAAGCATCAATAAATGAAAGAATATCAATGTCAAAGATGAAGATTATGGCTTAATAAAGCCTAAACATAGATCCAAAGATAAACAAATGTACTTATGAAACAGAGAAATATCATTAAAGGAAGCCTCGAATAGCACATCAGAGGGGCTAATTGAATCCCTAGCTACCAAAATTGCCACCTGCAGCCTCTCTACCTCAAAGGAATACCTGAATCAAATCTCAGTTAGAAACATTAAGGCCAAGACAGCTGAACAATTATTACCAGCAAAGAAAAATATTTTAAACTATCAGTAAAGTTATTGTAAAGATAAGAAAGTGCCTTAAAGTCAATCTTCTCACCCACTAAGCCTAAAAAGAAAAAATAGAGTTAATAAAATAGAGTTAGAATTAAATGAATTCCTGCCTTATGCCTTGCATGGTTTTCGAGGCTAGGAGTTGCATTTAGTATAGAATTAATTACACTTCAACCCTAGGAACTCTTCCACCTCCTCATTTTCTTATAAAATCTCCTTGAGGAGCACATTGTAAAGGGTTGGTTGGTCACTAGTTGTAACACTAAAACTCTTTGGAATAATACATAGTTTGTTGAAGTTGAAGAAGAAATTGAAGTCTTGGAAGCTTGATGATGTTGTGACATGCTTGTTCTTGGGAAGGCTCTATCATTGGATCCCTGAGCTTGGATGTCGGTGATGTATCCTGAACTGTCTGTTGTTTTTCTTGTTTTCATTATGTTTCATAAATTCTTACTACAGTAGGATGAAAGGTTTAGGCTAAGAAATGACTCCTAGAAGCACCTTAGACCTGTTTATCCTTCATTTTTTTATGTTTTCTTCTGATGAGCTATTTTAGAGTCTTTAATATTTCTCTTTAGTCCTCATGCTTGTTTATTTCTCTAATAGTTCAAATAGTTGGTTCCAGCATGATTTATGGTTTTCACTGCTTGTCTGCTGCCACTTGAAAATTGTTTTTGAAGTCTCCCTTTGAAGTACCATTGTTTATAGTTAGCCAAGGAGGTATGTTTTGATCATACCCTTTATCCCTACTTGAACAATTATTTTAAAGGTATTTATAGTTGTAATCATAGATGTGTTAGGTGTTCCCTCTTCTATGACTGCAATTATCAGTTAATCTTTCTTGTTTTCTAATTCCTTTGAAATAAAGTCTTTGAGGAAATAGGGTGTTCCCTGAATCTTAGAATTCATTTTAAAATTTGTCTTGAAGTCATTATTTTCTTAAAGTGTGGTTTGTAGAATTCATGGTTAGCCTTCTCTATCAAATGCATATTTATGTTCAAGTGATGTTTTTAAGTTCCCTTTGTTGAGAATTAAACTTCTCTTTTCAAAATCATTAATGTCCATCTCATTCACAAAAACTAAAGGATCCTGTGGCCAAGTTAGATTTGTCATTTGATATCCCATATCCACTTATGAGCATGTTACCAACTTCATTTTGACTCCATTGCCCAATGAATATGACACTTCTTCTTTCTACCTATCTTTCCTAGACGTTTCATGTTCTGCTGTACCAATTCAACCAAACAAACAAACCAAAAAAACACTTGCACTTAATAACTAGTCTAAAATCAATACTTAAAAGCAAACAAGATATATCTTTGCAAAACATCACGAGGGAGACCTCCAATCGCAATGAGAACCATCTCTCGATCAACTATTTCTTCTCCAATAGCTAGAAGATTGTTCCTGATTTCAGTGAACCTCATAAAATAGGATTGAATGGATTCATCCTTGCCCTTCTTGATATTCTTCAAGTGATTCTTGAAGAAAATAACTTGATTAGCATTGGTAGCCCCGAACATGCTAACCAACTTATCATACATTTCTTTAGATGTGCTCAGTTTAGAAATGTAAGCAACCAAGTGCTTATGAATAGAATTTCAGATAATCATCTTTGCTTTGATTTCCCCTTTTCTATACTTCAACTTTGTGGCAGCAGGTGCATTTGATGGAGGCTCTTGAATCTTCCCCTCCACATAGTCCATGACATCTTGATCTTCTAATGCCAAATCCAAGGACATCTTCCATGCATGATAATCAAACTTATCATGCAATTTATCATCGGACTTGAAAACCTTACAGGTTGAGGAGGCCATTGGTCCTTGATAGGATTTCTTCTTCGGTGATTGCTTCTCACACTAGCTTGGACTTTGTCTTCACCTCAACTCTGAACCCATGTTAAATTTAGAATGACATGGAGTGTTCTATGCTTAATGCAAATTTACTTCAATCTTTCTTAGGCTCGATTCAAATTAGCAATCACATAAACATGAAAGTAAAATGCTGATAGAACACAATAATAGATCAACAGAGGAGAAGCCAATAATATAGATCAGATTTTACAATTCTTCTTGTCCAGCAAAGATATAGGATAGTGTGTGTTATGGCAGTCAACATGATGCTTCAACCAACAAAGTCTTTCTTAGATCAGCGAACCCTCCAAGTGTCACACACACAGCCCTCAAAGACAACTCATCAAAAGTCAACGCCGGTCAACCAAAAGTCAATGCAGGACAGTCAACAGAAAGTCAATGTTGTAGATGTAGGGCTTCGGTCAAATTGCTCCTTTTTCCTCGATTTTTGTGCCCAGCTGTACGACCTCCAAAAATCAGATTTTAGCAAATTTTGGAGGTTAAACAGCCAAGGGTTAACCACGGTCAACGCTGGTCAACGCTCAACAAAACAACCCTAAATAGATCTGCAGATTTTCCCTAGCTTCAGCTCTGCACATGTGAAGGAAAGAGGCCTTCAAAGGCTATCGAACCAATCAAATCACAATGAGAGAATGTGTGATGAGTTGATGAGCAAATGACCTCTAAGTCTCTCCAATTTATATCCATCAGTGAGGGTGTGTGACACATCTATTAGGCTTGTGAGCCTACATTACAAATTTGGCCGACCTTGCACATGTGTGGAAAATAAAATCAAAATATATGTTCTGCTTATCCAAACAAGATGATCTTTATATCAATTTTGCACCTCTCCGAAAGAGAAATCCAACAAAAATATGAGCATCATCATATGAGCAGTGCAACATGGAGTTTGGACCTAGTTGCCCAAAATTAACATGCTGTAACATGCTTTGCTGGCTCTTCTTCACATAACGAGAGTGAGTCACAAAGACATCAGACTCTGCTGACCCAAAGTTAGCTTAGAGGTTAAAACCTCAATGGGACTCAAGAGAGTCACATACTGACTCGAAGTCAGTTTAGAGGTAAGAACATCATCAAACTTTATTCCAAATCAAGGTGATGGACACATCCCATCCTAGACATAGAGAGTACGACTATCCCCGATGCATCCATCGGTCATGCTATCGGTCTCTATCCACATTTCCCATCTCATTGGCCAAATGAGAGTTGCTTCCCATGAGTCCGAAACTCCATGGGTAGGATGCATGCGAGGCACAGATTAAAGAGAGGGTGAACCAACTCAATATCATAACGATGGGGAAGAATCACACCAACAAGGTTCGACGAACCTCGCTCTCTAGTTGCTTATAGCTCCAAGAAGCTATCCCCAAGCCCCTTGGAGCTCCTAGAGCTCATAGTCCAACTCAAGAGGGACCCTTAGAATAGGGTCTGTCCATGATTCCAAGCTTCTCAGGGAAGGTTAAGAATTTGACCTTCCCCAGGGGCTTCGTGAGAATATTTGCGACTTGCTCATCAGTCCCAATATGATTGAGCCTTACAATGCCTCGCTGTACCATGTCCCGGACAAAGTGGTACATAATATCAATATGCTTGGCTTGGTCATGGAACACGGGATTCTCAGAAAGACGAATCCCACTATGGTTATCGCAAAGGATAACGGTGGTATCTAGCACATGCCCAAACAACTCACTGAAGAGCTTTCTCAAGTTTCAACCAAACAACTTCACAACAGGTCATACTCGCTGCAATGTATTCGGCCTCAATGGTGCTCAAAGCAACTGATTTCTGCTTCCTGTTCATCCATGAGATCAAAGCAGAACCCAGGGTGAAGCAACATCCAGATGTGCTCTTACGATCCACCACAATGCCTGCCCAATCGGCATCGGTATATGCATGGAGTCTCATACTCTCGACAATGTATCTCAGCCCATGGTTGATTGCGCCCCGAAGATATCTCAATAGATTCTTGGCACCAGTCCAGTGAATGTGATGAGGCTCAACCATATGTTGACTCAAAGTGTTCACTGCAAGACATACGTCGGGACGTGAGTTCACTAAGAACATCAAGACCCCTACGAGTTGTCGATACTCGGTTGGATTTCCCAACTCGGGCCCAACAACGCTTCCACACAACAACTTAAAGTTGAGTTCCATTGGTGTCGACACAGACTTACAGTCCACCATTCCAAATCTCTCCAACAACTTCACAACATATTTTCCTTTAGAAAGGAAAATCTCACTTGGCTTTTGCCAGACTTCCAAGCCTAGGAAATAGTGCATTAGTCCTAGGTCATCTCGAACTCAGAAGCTAGCTCCCTCTTACATTGATGAATAAGGGGGTCAACACTTGTTAGGAAGAGATCGTCCACATAGAGAACCAGAATGAGAGGCCTTTCTTTATCAACCTTAAAATAAAGGTTTGGATCAACATCACTTCGAGTGAAGTCCAACTTCATCAAGTAGCTATCGATCCTCTCATACCAAGCCCTGGGGGTTTGCTTCAACCCATAGAGGGCTTTCTTCAGCCTGCATACATATGTGTCTCTATCTTGGACTTCGAACCCTAGAGGTTGCTCCACATAAACCTCTTCCTTGATTGAACCATGTAAGAAAGCAGTCTTCACATCCATCTGATGAATACTCCATCCTTGCGTTGCAGCAAGGGCAATAATCGATCGGATGGTGTAGCAGGCAACAGGTGCAAATATATCATCATAATCTATGCCTTCCTTTTGAGAAAAGCCTCGAGCGATAAATCTTGCTTTGTACTTTCAACACTTCCATCGGCTCCATGGTTGATCTTGTAGAGCCATTTCGAGGTGACAACAGATTTGTCCTTTGGTCTCGGGACCACATCCCAGACATCATTCTTCATAATAGACTCATATTCTTCAAATATTCCAGGCTCAGATTGTACATTAGTGCTCATGGCTGCTAGGTACCCTTGGTACCTATTCGGCTTCTTGCTTTCATGGAATGTTCCTCTCGCAGCAATATGTCTCTCGACATCTTAGAGAGTGTCCTTAAGCCATGAGGGTCTCCTTTTATTTTAAGGAGGTGGATCAATAAGATCCATCAGACCTTCAACATCGGGTATCGGTTCATCCTTCGGTTCTTCTAGCTTCCTTGCTTCTTCATCTTCTTCTTTGTCTTCCTTTGAGCTAGGAAGATTCCTAACTTTCTTGAGGGCAACATCTTCATCGAAGGTGACATCATGGCATATCTCACTATAGCCCACAAACATTCCTTTCTTCCTAGAAGCATCCAACTTGCTTCTTTTTTCTTTCGGCACATGAAAATAAACACGACTTCCAAAAACTCTAAAATGGGAGACATCAGGGTTCTTACCAGAGAAGACTTCTTCGAGAGTTTTGGAGTCCAATGTGGAATGTGGGCATCTATTTTGAACGTACACAACAATGTTGGCAACTTCTCCCCATAGAAATTTTGGAAAACCTTGGTCATAAAGCATGGCATAGGCAGCTTCCACAATGGTTATATTCTTCCTTTCAGCAATACCATTTTGTTCGGGAGTATACACAACAGTGGTCTCCCTCTTGATGGTTCGATAAAGGAAGAGGTGTATGTGGAGCAACCTCTGGGTTCAAAGTCTAGGATAGAGACACCCATGTATGTAGGTTGAAGAAGGCCCTCTATGGGCTTGGTACGAGAGGATAGATAGCTACTTGATGAAGCTGGGCTTCACTCGTACTAATGCTGATTCGAACCTTTACTTCAAGGTTGATAGAGAAAAGCTTCTCATTCTGGTGTTGTATGTGGACGATCTGTTCTTGACAGGTGCTAACCCTTTCATTCATCAGTGTAAGAGGGAGCTCGCTTCTGAGTTCGAGATGAAGGACCTAGGACTGATGCATTACTTCCTAGGCCTAGAGGTCTGGCAGAGACTTGGCAAGATTTTCCTTTCTCAAGGAAAATATATTGTGAAGCTGCTGGAAAGATTTGGAATGGTGGATTGTAAGTCCGTGTCGATACCGATGGAGCTCAACTTTAAGAAGTTGAGAGGAAGCGCTACTGGGCCTGTGCTAGCAAATCCTATCGAGTATCGTCAACTTGTAGGGGCCTTGATGTTAGTGGACACTTTTCGGGACATATGTTTTGCAGTGAACACTTTGAGTCAACATATGGTTGATCCTTATCACATTCGCTGGGTTGGTGCCAAGAATCTGTTGAGATATCTTCGGGGCATAATAAACTGTGGGCTGAGATACACTGCCGGGAGTTTGAGACTCCATGGATATACTGATGCCGATTGGGCTGGCAGTGTGGTGGATCGCAAGAGCACAACTGGATGCTGCTTCACACTTGGGTCTGCTTCGATATCTTGTATGAGCAGGAAGCAGAAGTCGGTGGCTTTGAGCACCGCTGAGGCCGAATACATTGCAACGAGTATTGTCTGTTGTGAAGTAGTTTGGTTGCGAAAGCTCTTTAGTGCACTGTTTGGGCATGTGCTAGATACCACCGTTATCCTTTGTTATAACTAGAGTGGGATTCGTTTGTCAGAGAATCCCGTGTTCCACGATCGATCCAAGCATATTGATATCAGGTACCACTTTATCCGGGATATGGTACAACGAGGTGCCATAAGGCTCGATCATATAGGAACTGATGAGCAGGTCGCAGATATTTTCACAAAGCCCTTGGGGAAGGTCAAGTTCCTAACCTTCCATGAAAATCTTGGAATCGTGGAACGACCCTATTCTGAGGGTCTCGTTAGACGATGAGCTTTGGGAGCTCCAAGGGGCTTTGGGGATAGTTTCTTGGAACTATAAGCAACCACTGGGCTAGGATTGCCAAACCTTGTTGGTGTGCTTCTGCCGCACCGTTATGATATTGAGTTGGTTCACCTCTCTCTGATTTATGCCCCGCATGCATCCTACCCATGGAGTCCCGGACTCATGGGAAGTACCTCTTATTTGGCCAATGAGGTGGGAAAAGCTAGAGACCAGTAGCAAGGACCGATGGATGCATCAGAGATTGCCGTACTCTCTATGTCTAGGATGGCATGTGTCCAACCACTTGATCTGGGATCAAGTCTAGTGAGGTTTCGGATCTCCAACTGACTTCGGGTCAGTTAAACCAACTTCGGGTTGTTGTGTGACTCCTTTGAGTCCTATAGAGGATACAGACCTTTGAGCTGAATTTGTCAGCCGAGAGTGATGTCTTTGTGACTCACCTTTTTGTTCTGAAATAAAGAAGCCAACAAAGCAAGTTACGGCGGGATGACGCACGATGTTTGGATGGCACAGGTGGATGGAGTTCTACCTAGTTGAGAGGGAGTGTTAATTTTGGACAACTAGGTCCAAACTCCATGTTGTGATGCTCAGATGAAGATGCCAATATTTTTATTGGATTCCTCTTTCGGAGAGGTGCAAAATCGATCTAAAGATCATCTTGATCCGATGAGCAGAACATTTATTTTGAATTAATTCCACTTACATGCAAGGTCGGCTAGAATTGTAATGTAGCGTGAAGCCCCAACAGATGTGTCACACACCCTCACAGATGGATATATATTGGTCAACATTGGAGGTCATTTTCATCATCACTTATCACACATTCTCTCTCTGCATCTGATTGGTTTGATCATCATCTTGGAGGCTCTTCTTCTCTCACACGTGGGAAAACTCAGCTAGGGTTTTCTGTTCTGATCTAAGGTTTCAACACAGCTTTGACCAGTGTTGACTTTGGTCAATGCTTGGTCAACTTGACCACAAACTCTCCCAAAATTCTGATTTCTGTAGTCCGTATTTTCTGGCACAAAAATTGAGGCTGGATGTTGACTTTGACTTGGTTGCATTGACTTTTTGCTGCTGTTCTACGTTGACCGTTGATTGGACAACGTTGAATTTTGTTGACTTTGGGTTGACCGTTGTAGAGCTATCCGAGAGGGTTGTGTGACACATTCTGGTTGGCTGACCGTGAGGAGACTTTGCTAGTTGAAGCATCCTATTGATCGTCGTAACGCACCACAACAGATATATTTTGCTGATCAAGTTAAGTGTATTTTTGGCTTGTCTTTCGTTGATCTATTGGTATATTCTATCCAAATTTTACTTTCTTGCTTATGTGATTGCTGTTTGATATCAGGTATAAAACTAAAGTTGCATCAAGCATAGAACATCTACAAAAATTTACAATAAGCTTGGTTGATAGAGAGATAGGAACCTCCTTCATCTTTATTTGAGAAGTCTAGCCCCTCTAGTAATTAAAACATTGACCTTGTAGTCGTCAGAGCCATAGTCTTTGCAACGCTGGAGGCGCTTCACCATGACTTCTCTTTGCCACTTACTACAAAGTTTAGACTAAATATATATAAAGATCAAGGTGCATACTTAGATTAGGCATCTAACTAAAATTCTTTCATTTCACCTAGTTGTAAGATTTGCATCTCATATAGGCTAGTCAATCATCCGTTAAGCAACAATTGTCCATCCGGTTACTTTCAACAAGCAAGAGTGTTGACTCCATAAGCCACTGGTCTCAAATAAAAATTCAATCTAATCCTTAAAATCTTGCTAGATATAACCAAGTAACTAGGCCACTCAATTGTGTCTCCAGGACTCTTTGGTTCCCAACTTGTCATTCATCATCTCATTTCCACAGGGTCTACCCCCCATAGCCTATTGTTGGGAGACAACTAGAACGAAGAGGTTGGGGATCAGGGTGACAACCCTGACCTGAGTCGTTTTCACAGTGCCTGTACATTTTGAGCAACAATAGGTAGTAACCACATGTATGACTCTAGCTGCTTGCAATTTGTTGCCAAAAGGCTTCGCTTTCCTAAAGACTGAACCTTCAAACCAAAAGAACCATCACCAAAAACCTAACCAACTTATGTTTCCCAAGTTAAATCTACTAGGGCTGGAAAAGTTCAGAGAGTCCCTTCACAAGATCATTTGTTCAAGTGCATACATTTGGTGAGGATATTAGACCTATATTTATAGACGTAGGTTTAGGCTATGAGGGGTTTCAATAGGTGAACGTTGGAGGAGACTTGGGAACTAAAATTTGAATGTGTGTATGTCTTGTTGTCTAAGCAAAGAAGGCTGCTGCCCTTTTGGTGGATGGATTTGACCTTTGATGCAAAACACTAATGATGCCCTTCCTTAAGATGAATTTTCCATGAAATCTGATAAATAACCTTCATGCTAATGATCAACAACCAATGAAAGAGGGCCATGTCACCACACCTTGGGTTTTTTGCCCACTCGTTAGGGTCAACGACTTCAAATGCGAATATCTCTCAAATTGTGAAGAATTGCGTGGCATGCCACATACCACTGAAAACATTTGGATGAGGAGAATCCATATAGGGTGGTGTGGATGTAGGAACTAATGATTTGCATGGCTAGTCAACCGAAGCTGGGCATCTTCTGGGGCTGCTTGGGTTGACATCAATGACAACCACTTATCAACAAAATCATTAATGAAGTGCCCTTTAACCAATTGATCAACATCAGGTTTGAGGAGATGAATACCAATTGATGAATCCTTGCATCACTTTGTGGGCAATCAAATATTTTATGGCTTCCACTGCCATCATGTATGGGTTAGCCACTAAAGGGCACCCTTGGAAAATTGAATGCAAAAGCCCACCTCTTGTGACTTCCATTTGTCAATAGAAAAGCAAGTTGAGGCTTTGACCAACAAAGTTTAAAATTGCTCTCAAGAAGAATGGCCCAAAGCTAGGGCCTTGATCGTGCCAAAACCTATCATATATCTTCTTGGAATTCAATTATCTTGAAGATATTTTCAAGTCTTGAGCATTTGGCTCATTCCATGCGTTCCTATAGTACATTGTTACTATCCAGTATAATCTTTTTTATTGTGGTTTGAAGTTTTGTGATAGTGGGCAAAAAGTCAAATTCAAAGTCTAGGTGACATGTGGCATGTCCAAGAGTTGACAAGTGGCACCTCTGAAGGCTAACACATGGCACAATGAGAAGTTGACACTTGGTAGTTTGAAGGCTCAACATGTGGCCCAATGAATGGGTGATAGTTGGCATTGTGGTGAAGCGCCACGTGGCTCTATTTTATTGGTCAAAAATTTATATTTAAATTAAAAAAAGTTCGTATGGTATGGTTTTATAATGCCATATGAATTTAATATATGATGTGGTTATATGGTTTTATAATGACATATGCCGTGGTTATAAACCAATGTTTAAGCATATGGTATGGATGAATTATTATACATGCCATAACAAATGAGCATGTGGTGGAAATATCATATTATGAAGTATGGTTATATGATATGCAAAATGCGTTGGTTAAGTGTTGGGCAAGGTTTACACATACAAAATATCCACTAACGAATACAACAACTCTGTTGCATATATTACTACCGAGCCACGAGATTGGACATAACAACACGCACCAACGAGTTCTGGTTAAGTTAAAATACATGATATGACATATATATAGCATAGGAACCAACGACAAATGCACGTGGACCGCACATTAGGATTGGTATGTTAGGGATCAAATTAATAAGCATTCGTTGGAATTTTAAATATATGTTGGATATGGTTATAACTACATGCCACAACTATCACATGGCTCTTATACTATTCGTGAAGTTAAAGAAGGAGCTGGTAGTCAAAGCAACCAATTTCTCGTTGATTGCAGGACACTTGTACAAAATGGGACCGAATGAAATACTGTGCATATACGTCCTTGAACATGAAAGGCAGAATCTCATGGAGGAGTCGCAGGTGGACATTATACAGGAAAGACCACTGCGTAGAAAATCTTGAGAGCTGGGTTATGGCGGCCCATAGTACACAAGGATGCAAAAGAGTTTTGCAGAGCATGTGATGTATGCCAAAGAACAGGGAAGCCATCTAGAAGAGATGAGGTGCCATTAGTGCCACAAGTAACATTGCAAGCTTTTGGCAAATGGGCTATTGACTTTGTTGGACCTATCAACCCACCAAGGAAGATGACCAACGCAAGATACATAATCACTGCAATTAATTATTTGATGAGGTGGGTCGAGGCACAAAAAATGAAGGATTGCAACACAGATACTGCTGCGAAGTTCATATTTGAATATATGTTGTCTAGATTTGGGTGTCCAAAGATATTAATGAGTGATCGGGGTTCACATTTATTGCATAAGACTATTGAAGCGCTGACTGAAGAGTTTCAAGTATACCATCATAAAAGTACTCCATATCATCCTCAAGCAAATGGGACAGTCGAAGCCTTCAATAAGATTATGGAGAATGCACTCACAAAAGTGTGCAATGTGAACAAAAATGACTGGGATCTAAAGATTCCAGCAGTGTTGTGGGCATATAGGACAACGTGCAAGAAACTGACGGGCCATACACCATTTAGGTTGGTATATGGACATGAAGCAATCATGCCTATGGAGTACATTACGCCAAGTTTGAGAATTACAACCTTCACAGACATGGCAGACTCCGATATAATGGAAGAGAGGATGGCACAATTGCTTGCTTTGGAAGAAGATAGGCTTATAGCAGCTTTTCATCAACAAGTGCAAAACGCAGGAGAGAAAGCTTGACATGACAGTCACATCAAGCAGAAGACATTCCGGGAAGGAGATCTCGTACTTTTATATGACAGCAAATTCGCGAAGTTCCCAGGAAAATTTAAAACACATTTGTTAGGACTGTATATCATCAAGCACATCTTTGATGGTGGTGCAGTTTAGCTCGCGAAGTTAAATGCTCAGCTGATTCCAGGATGAGTGAATGGTAGCAGATTGAAAGTATATAGGGACGACTATGTCCTTGGAGCTTCACACTAAAAGACGAAAGGAGAAGAGTCTTAGTGCCACCTGCAGTTGAAAGTGGGCACTAGAATGTGAACTACTCTGCAGAAAAGAGCTTCGACGAGGGCAGTCACTTCGCAAGACTCTAGAACATGTCGAAGTTCGTAAGAGCTGCGACACAGGAAGGATTTTTCGCTACAATGGAAGGTTCGTCGAAGTTTGCTGGAAATATGATCGTTGGAAGGAAAAACTGCTAAAAGAAAGTTACCGTTAAGAGGCGCGGGAGAAACATATTTATGAAGCACAACTGGTCGAATCTAGCACCATATCGACATTGAATGAGAACGATCTAAGTTAATCATGAGGTTCAAAATTCAAATTCACTATAAAAGCCATGTCCCGCTCCACATTTTACACTATGCTATCTGGAGAATTGAGTTTGAGAATTTGCGATCAAGTGTGAGACAAGTGTGCTGCTGTATCTCTGAGAAAAATTTCGAAGAGATTGTTGGAGAGTTGCAGAGAAAGGGCTAGCAGGCATCATGGAAGCCCAGATTGGTAAATCCGCAGCACCAAGTGTACTTGTGTCCCCAAGGCGCAGGAGGTCACCACGAAAATTATGAACAACGGAAAAGAAGACAAGAAAAGAGACCAGGCAGAGCGTGCGGGTAGTGCTAGGACGACACGAGAAAGAGGAGTGAGTTCCAGAACAGGCGACAAAGAAAAGTAGGAAAAGAAACTTGCGGAGAAATGAAAAGGCAATGCAACAAAAGGATAAAACAAATCCATGACACGGTGAAAGGAAGAGGAAGGCAGAATCCTTTGACAAATGGAAATGAGAAGAGCTGTAACAATTTTAACATGTTGCCACATGTTCCTTTTAAGGAAGCTGGGTACAAGGTTTAAAAAGAAGAGTTCTTCTCAGCACTCACCAGACTGCAACAAAAAGTAGATTTGGACGAATCAACTGGAGAATGGGAAACTTTAGCTACACGAGTACCTGGATTATCAGAAACTCGTCTCATTCAATCATACATCACGGGACTTAAACCCCATCTCCAAGCTGAGTTTGAGCTTCATGACATCACTTCTATAGAAGAAGCAAGACAGAAAGCAAAAGCTGGTGAAAAGAAGCATGAAAATATGCAGTGGCCAAAAGTCGAAAGAGTATATTTGAGATGAAAATTTCCCCAAACTGCGAACACGGATAATATAAAATATGTTCCACCACATCTTCGGGAAGGAGAAAAAACTAATGTGGAAATGCAAAGAATGAAAGAAGGTAAGTGCAAACATTTTGGCGAAAAATGGGACCCTAAACATAGATGTGATCAAGGAAAAGAAACTAAGAACCTGTATACATGTGAAACAACCAATGATTCAAACAGTGAAGAATTAGACGTAGAATAAATTGAAGATTCCCCACAATTTTCTCCAAAACCAGATAATGAGAATATTCCGCAAGTGTCATTATCGGCCATGACAAGTATATCTCAGCCCTAGGCATTAAATTTAAAAGGACATATCAAAAATCGAAATGTAATGGTTCTAATCGATACTGGTAGCACCCACAACTTTTTGGACTCAACTATGGCAAAAGGGCTCAACATTTTCGCGTTTCCTATGCCCAACATGAAAGTTATGGTAACTGACAGTAAGAAAATTAAAAAAGTAGGGAAATTCCGTAAAGTCAAATTACAGATTCACGACTATCATCTAGAATCTCTGTTCTACATTGTACAATTAGGAGTGGATGTGGTCCTAGGTATCCAACCCCCGAGAATCAAATTGTATTATCATTCCATATGATGAAGATTATCTGGAAGGGAGCTCCAACTTATTTAGTGTAGTGTCATCAATTAAAAATGGTAACTTAAAATCTAGTTAACGAAGAGTCACCTGAAGTTCAAGAAATAATTCAAAAGCACAAAAAAG